>PVJX010002527.1:0-126666 GCA_004027295.1 Dolichotis patagonum | reverse complement strand
GGCCCGCGGATCAATCCGTGGGTCTAACCTGGAGGGGGAACGGGGATGGGATGAAAATGGGACAAGAGGAAAGAGAGACGGAGACAAGTTGAGCAATTCCAATCAAGTCTCGTTTATTGAGGAAGTGAACATAGTTTATATAGGGTGAGGGCAGGAAGTTGTCATCAGGCAGAGATGTTGTGGAGAGACCAGATAGGTCACGGTCATGTCCGGCCAGGCAGAGAGGATCATGGGCAATGTAGGCAGACGCACCAAATGCCCACAGGAAGGTGGGATGGGGCGGCAGCAGTGAGGCTATCATGCCGCTTCCTACAATCTATTACAGGTAAGAAAACTAGGTCATAAGTTTCTGCTTTTGTGCCTTAGCACCAACCTTCTTACATGCTATTTGTACTTTCTGGTATTTAATTAAACAATACCTAATTAACTGCCTATCATCTCTTCTAGCATTATGGTTTATTATCCACTGCATATTTGCTGTTTATCATAATTTGCATATACCATGCTGTTGACAGTGATAACCTGGCCTCTGCCATTCTGGAATGCTATCTTTCCCATTGATTTCCAAGTTCAAATCCCTGTATCTGCTTCCAGTAACCTTTGCTGAACTTCTGCCCTTTCCTCCACTGAAGCACATTTTAAGAACTGTTCCACCTATGCTCATCTTAAGTGACTTCTTTGTCATAAATCCTTTTCAGATTTCCCAACCAGAATTAATTATTCTGATTCTTTCCCTTCCCATTTGTACCAGGTCATCATTGTTGTTCCATCTTGATCATGGTTGTTTGTGTTTTAACCATGAGTAAAACACAGGCACTTGAATGCAAAAATTTTGTCTATTTTGTCATTCTATTTCCCAAAACATTTTTCTCTAATATTATTTTTCATCTTTGGGGATGATAGTACATGAATAAAATTGTTTTGTGTCAGAAAATATGAAGTGTATGATACAAAGATTTGGAGTGTTTACATATTTGAAGTCTTAGTCTATGACTGATTTAAAATCTTGAAAAATAAAATCAGTTCAGAGTTCCGATTCTCTAAGTCTATATCAGTTTGTCTATATCTATCTGTGTGTGTATATATATATATATATATATATATATATATATATATGATAACATATAAATGCGTTTATTCCATATGAGAACTTTATGTTCAAAAATGTTACAGTAAGAAGACATTTATCATTTTAATGCAGCAATTGATACATATTACACCTACAACCTGCAATGTCTATTTCATTACATTTTCAAGTGACTAATTTAAAGCAGCATTAATGAAGTACTTGTAACAATCCATTTACATGTATCTTGAAATGATTACAGAAATGAATTAGCAACTACTCCTTTATGTTAGCAATTCTGTGCTAGTTTACTTTATCTAAAGATCTCTGAGGCTTTACAAACATTAACACCCCCCTCTTATCCACTGAGATAAGTATCATTATCCTAGTTTTATAACGGAGTGATGGAGGCACAAAGAGATTAAGTGATTTCCTCAAGGTTACTGTCAGCAGTGACAAAGAAAAAAGATAGAAGTTAGATTTATGAATCTCAGTTGTATGCTTTAACTATCCTTGGCTCTGGGTAGTTGTCACCTTAAATATACGGATGAAAAATTGAGAATTCAGTAAACAAAGACCATACAGGTAAAAACCAAATATTTGAGTGTTTGACATCCTATTGATCATACAGGTAAAAGCATGAAATGCAAATCTGGAAACCTACTTACACTGAAAAGGATGTGCTCTTTAGGCTGTAATTGAATAAGAATGGAAGAGATTTTGTTAACCTTACCTGTCAATCAATTTATATATATGAGGGGCACATGATTATGCTTTGAGAAGATTCTAAAGAGAATCAAGGAAAACAACATAGCTATATCATTGAAAAATTATTAACAAGACCTTAACACTATTTTTTATTTAAAAAAAGAAAACAGAAAAGCTTCATGATTGACATGCTTTCTTTGCCCTTTGTTTTGACAAGTCATCCTCTTAGATTATAAAAATCAAAATTTCTTTTCAAAGTCACCTCTGTGTAAATAAATATTTCTATTTTGAAGGAAGAATAATTTATACATTCTTTGAGTAAGCTTGGTAAAAACAAAAGAATATAATCCATATATAGGCAAAGTAACCATATATTGGCACCAATAATAAGATTTCATTTAAGAAACAAATTTGACTTGAGGTAACTGCTACCAGGCTCTGGACAATCCTTTGTGACATTCAGTGAGTCGTCTCAGTCTTCTGAACGCTGTTTGGTATGGCAGCAAATGTGAGTCTACAATGAACCAAGGTTACATCTTCACAAATTGAGAATGTACCCAGGTCCTTGATATCTGCGGAAAGAATACTTCTCTTTCTTCATTTTATTATTTTCACATTAAAATACCAACACTACCATCTATTTGTATTCCATGTGCAGGGTCAATGAAAAGGATGACGGTCATTTCCTTGTACATGGCAAACCATGATAAACTAGTCTCTCACAGACTGCCATTTTCCTCTGGTCTCTTCCATCATATCTCTCTACAGGTGACATGCAGTAAAGTGGACTCCTAAGCTTTTGTGAAGTTTGGCATGTGTGTACACTTTTGGAACCATATCATTTTACGATGTCCATAACTATCCGTTATGTCTCTTTCCACTCCTCCCATTTCCCAAGAGACAATCAATCTGCTTGCATTAGTTTACATCATGGAGAGGTTTGTGGAAATAAAATAATTTAACATGTATCTTAGTGACTTATTTTGCTCAACATAAAGATTTTTTGAATCATCCTTATTATAATTTATATAAATAGTTCCTCACTTTTATTGTTGGTTAATGTTCTGTTATGGATAGATCACCTTTATAGTTATAGTTTCTATTTTAATTCCTTTACCTAATGATGGCCATTTGGGTTGCTATCAGTTTCTGGATACTAAAAGTAAAAACTGCCATGAATATTTGTGTGTGTGTGTGTGTGTGTGTGTGTGTGTGTGTGTGTGTTTCATTCTCTTAGTAAATATATAGCAGTGGAAATGCTGTATCTTATGGTAGATGTATGTTTGGTGTTTTAAGAAACTACAGAATTGGGTCAGAGATACAGCGCAGCAGCCCAGCCCCTGCCTGGCAAACATGAGGTCATCAGTTCTATCTTTGGTATAAAAAAAAAAAACAGAAGCTACAAAATTATTTTCCAAAGTAATTGTACAATTTTATAGTCTATCAACTATGTAAGAGTTCCAACTGCTAAATATCTTTGCTAAATCTTTCTATCACAATTCCTTTTATTTTCAGTCATTGTAGTAACTGTGTAATGGTTTAAGTTTGCACGCCCCTAGAGATTAATAATACTCAGCATTTTTCAGTGTGCTCACTGCCAAACGTGTGGTCAAGTATTTGCCAATTTCTAATGTTTTAAAGACTAGTATACATGCTAATCGTATTTGAAAGACACCAAAACTGACATCTGCTTGAAAAGAATGCACAAACAAGATCTTTGAAACATGATATGCTTGTAAGATTTTAAATCACTCAATCAGGTTACAATCATGAAAGCAACAGATTGCTCAGTAATACTATTTACTTGTTTGTACTTAAACAAGTGACTATGTCTTTATTAAATGTATTGAATTGGATAATAAACTTAGTCTTGTAGAAAAATACACTGAATTTTACACGTCATTTCTTCTCTCCATGCAATAGTCAATAGCTCTATTTTGGGTAGCCAGTGAGACAATTCTTGTGTAATTTAAGAAATAAGTAAATGAAATATTAAAATAGAATGTTTATAACCAAAAATTATTCACAAAGTATGGATTTTCCTATGATAAAATAAATATTATCTGAATGTTGATCCAATTCACAAAAGCCAGAGTAGCAAATTAATTGCATATCAGAAGTATTTCCATCCTTTTAAAAAATTTATAAAATGTCATGTGTGTGCCAATACGTGTCAAAAGTTCAGTGTATTCTTTTTAGATATATGTCTTATGTGTGTATTCCCTATTTTGACAATAGGACTTGTAATATGTCAAGGTTTTATAAATGGTAGGTGACTCATAATCTGTGTAAATGTGTGTGGGTTCTTCCTTCAAAGTTGTACTGAACTGATAAACCTACTGTTCTGTGTGTATTCACAGTGCCTAAATACTACAGTTTCAACCAAAAGAACAAGTGATTTACAGCAATTAAGATCTGCATTATGATTTATATTGATCAAAAAATTGTAACATAAAAAATGGAAACGTTTTCTGCAATTTTTTTTTTTGTACCAGGGATTGAACTCATGATCTCATGCTTGCCAGGCAGGCACTTAAGCCACTAAGCTAAATCCCCGGCCGGAAACATTTTCTGGATGTGGTAGTTAAAATATACTCAATTACATATGCTCAGTACAACTTTGGGTTTTTGTTGTTGGTTTTGTTTTGTTTTTTGCTTTTTTTGAGACAGAGTCTTGCTATGCAGTTCAGGTTGGCCTTGGGTTCAATTTGTGGCCTAGGCTGGTGTCGAACTTGCAAATGATTCTCCTGCCTCAGCCTCTCAAGTTCTGAGATTATAGGAATGTGCCACTATGCCTGGCTTTTGTTTTGCTTTTTAAGACGTAGTCCAGACTGGCCTTGAACTCACTAAGTAGCCTGGGCTGGCCTCAAACTTACAAACTGTTCCTCCTTCTTCAATTTTCCAAGTGCTGAGGTTATGGGGGTGCACCACTGTGCCTGGTTTCAATACTATGTTAGCTGTTTTAAATGTGAAAAATTATATTTAGTCAAACTTCCCAATTTTGAGACACTGAGTTTGGTTTTAATACGTAAAACTCTGATCATGTATGTATTTCTCTATTACATATTCTATGATGGATACAAAGAGACATATCGGGCAACATTCTTATGCACTGTATGCAAATTTTTCTCTTTTTTCCTTTTCCTTAAGAGAAGAAACATAATAATCTGACATTCAGAAGTTCCAAGCAGTGTTTTCTGAATCAGTAACAATCTCATTGAATTTTTTATGAGATTTTTTTCAACTAATTGCTCTGTATAGAGAGGGAATAGCAATTTGGTAATACTCAGGAACTTGACATAGAATAAAATCTAAACACTATGTTCTTACTAATGACCAAGGCTAACTGTGATGGTTAAGTGGAGGTCCTCCTCATCCCTGGCATATGGAACACACAAACTGATGCCTACTTCAACTTATTACCTATCAGTACATGCACAACCTCAAAGTGAGCTTCAGGATTTCACATATTGGTTTATAAACTTTCCCTGGTTTCTTTAGAATATGATTTCACAGTACACACTGAGATATTACCTGTCTCTCCAGTTCACTAACGTTTTTCTCATTTTATGTGTCATATCATTTTATTATTATACAGCTGTGTAAGTACACAGTATTATTCTAAATTTATGGAAATAAAAATAATTTCATTGCCAATAGGAAGATGAGGAACTAAAATATAGCAAAAAGACACATAAGAACAATAGATAAATAGCAATAGAATAAGAACACTGGTAGATTAGATAGAGATAGAGACAGAGATAGAGATAGAAATATATAATATTCCTTGAAATCATACGAAGAAAGATAAGATAATAAAGTTAAGGAAAGCTTCACAGGGATATGAAATTAAACTGAATGTTAAAAAAAAGTAAGTATTAACTGTCTAAAGATGGTGGTAGGAGTTGTCCAGGAAGATGAGTTACTAAAAATGACATGGAGACAAGGAATAGCAGAAGTATATAAAATTTAAAAGGAAATTTTCATATTTGGATCAACAAAAGCAATAAGGAATTGGAAGACCAACACCAGATCAGGGGCACCATCTTACACAGGAAAAGCACAGATTTCCCTTCGGCCAGCTTTCAGCCTGTTAATTCTGTCACCCTTAGCACCAGCATTCTCTCTCATGCGTATGTTCTAATGTGGAAAATAAGTTATGAAGTTACTGTAACAGTAGCTGAAGATGATCTCTTTCATTATACTGTAACTTAATACCAATATTCTGAGGTTTTTCCAGGAGTAGAATTCTATAAGAGATATTAAGGAATATATTTGAAAAGGTCACAGAACTACGTATCTACAAATAAATACATAAATAAGTAAGTATACATCAGTGTACCAACTGGTTGGAAGATGACTTTTAAAGAGGTGCATTGGAACCTTAAGAACTAGGAAAGACACCCCTAAAACTACCCAAAAGAGAAATGATAAGGCACTGAATGATAACAATAAACAGGGCTACGGAAGAGAAATAATTTCAAGAAGTATTTAGGAAGCTGAAAAACCATTCATTGATGAATGTGGAGAAAAAGCAGGAAACACTTAAATTCTAGCTAAATGATTAACAAAATAAAAAGAAAAAGTGAAGTATAGAAATGAAAAGAACTATGAAATATGTTATCCCATGAGAAAGTAGCATAAAATACACAAAACCTGGAATGTTTGTGGAAGGTACTGTAAGATAACTCTGCCAGAGACCTTCAGATATTAATTGTGGGTGGTCTTAATATCAGTGTGGAGACGTGTGAGCCTAGAGAACATAAGAGAAGAGGACAAACATCAAGAGCATCTGGACAAGATTCATGGGTGGAGAGGGGCCAAGCAGCCAAACTCTGACCTGGAGATTGAGGTGCCCATGAGCCAGGAGTCAGAGAATCGGAAACCAAGAGCTAGAGTCCAGTAAACCAGTTATTCTTGAGAGTCAAGTAGGAAGACAAATTGCAAAGAAAGAGCTGTCATCTGCACACAGTGTTGACAATGAGTGATTCCTGACAGAAGAATCAAATGAGCAGCAAGACAAGGGACAAATACAGGTAAGATCAAAAGACCAGAGGGTTCACTCGGCGAGGTTAAATTGCACCTCAAAACAGAAAACTTAAATTCCACTGCTCAGTAGACAGTCGGTAGATCCACAAACAACTGTAATCACCCGCAGTCTATCCAAGAGAGGAGGTTTTAGGTAGGGGTATAATAATTTTGTTACTTCAAATGTATTGAGAATATAATGAAATAAATAAGATGATAAAATATGTTTTGATAGATAAGGTCGATATCCTTTTATATGATATAGATAAGGTTTATATGCTTTTATATGATATCTGGAATGGTCTAACTTATTTCAGTTAGTTTTTATATTATTTTTATTTTTATCTTTCTGAAAATTGAACTAGGGTCTTAGTCCTGAGCTATCTCCTTTTTCTTTTCTTTTTTCTTTCTTTTTTTGTTTGTTTGTTTTTTGTCACTTAGTTTCTCAGTCAGGCTAGATTCGAACTCATGACCCTCTGGCTTCAATCTTCCAGTGTGCTGAGATTTCAGGTACGTGCCATTGTGCTAGGTTACAATTAGTTTTCACTCAGGAATATATACTGAGTTAGGCCACTATTATGTAAGTGGCCAAATTTCATCTGGTGAAATAAGATATCCATAATATTTTATTTTCTAAAGATATATTGTCTTATGCAGATATTCTTGTGCTCTTTTATCTACAACTCTCTGATTTTCAAATATTAGTGTATTTTTCTCCTCCTCTAAGTTTTTCTCCTTAAAATAATGTGTTCTATTGTGTTAGACTCATCATTTCTAATCAACAGGAAGTAAATTGGCTGCAAAAAAACCTATCATGACTCTAAGATTTTGGAAACTAATAAAGAGTATTTTGCAATTTAAAATTGAGAGCAATTTTCAAAAGCTTCACTGTGAGAATCATGCTAACATGTGTAATATTAGACATCTCCTTAAATAAGGAAGTTCTACCACTACTTATATGTATATGCATGTACTTAAACTTTATTGTGTATATTATGTGGTACCAAAATGAATTCTGACAAAATGAAGCCTGATTTCAACAAAACATGTACTACAAATGAAAAGAAAACAAAGAAAAATCATCCACTGTACCACATTTATTGTAATCTGGAGATCACATAGGTCAGAAATAACTATCTGAAGATCTATGGTCAGGGAAGATTGCACATTAAAAATTGCTATGAGAAGTAGATAAATACAATAAACATAAATACTTATCTATTAAGAGATTGCATACTTAGTATTCACAGAAAAGAAAATAAAGTTACCATGTGATTCTAAATTTATAAGTAACCTATTTAAAATGTCATTAGAATCCATTGATAGATGGGAAATTGTGCTGGTATGACTTCTGTCTGTGCTGAGTACAATTTATTTTATTGTCTCCCATAACTTCTTACAGTTTTAAGAAAGTGTTCATTGTTGTTTCACCTCTGGCTCTACCCAGTGCTATATACATCACAAACTCATTTAAATAATGATATTAAGGATTTTAGAAATCGCTACAAATGTTTGGCAGCATCAGTCTCATTAATGTCTCAAGAGAATCATACCAGTGAGTTTTATCAGCTTGAGGCTGAAGTATTTGATGAAGTAATAACAAACTAGCCCTGAATTGTCTTTCATTACCCCTTATCTCTCCTACAGAGAATATAATCTTATTCAAATTATAATGGCCTTTGTTATCAATGAGCTTTACTATTTATTTACCTGCACCCACACATGCAAATGCTCACGCTTTCTGCTTTTTCAACCTACCTGTAATGAAATTTCATTGCTATCAGAATCATGCACAGTCACAAATTATAAACTAGTTACAGGTATAATTTGCTTAGCATAAAGTACCTTACCCATTCATTTAATATACTATCTTGATTAAAGGAGTAAAACCCAATCATTAGAAATGAAATACAGTATGTGCTAAACATTTCCTTAAATAAAATCACTATTTCAATTGGAAACTAGTGGTGGTTTGCTTTTTGGGGTGTGTGTGTGTGTGTGTGTGTGTCTGTGTGTGTGCTTTTAATTGCAATACTAAGTTAAATTGTGCTATTAAACACTGGTAGCTCTGCTCAAAGCAGAACAGTTGCTATCTCAGTATGTTGTTCTTTTTAGCTTAGCTCTTTTGAGTCACAACAATATTCTTTATATTTGTAAAGTTTAGTCAATTTGGAGTTTTAATACCCTTACTTATTTTATACCCTCGATGAATTTGTAAAATAGGATAAGCAAGTATAATTATGTACAAAACTACAATTTGGCCGGTATTTTTGAATCAAGACTAGAGTCTGTCTTATGGGTCAGTCTTCTTTCCACTCTGCCATACTTGTGTATGACCTTTCTATCTCCCTTGCCTTTTAATGTATATTAACTTAAAAAGACAAAAACAAACAAAACAAAACAAAACAAACACCCATGAGTCTTACAATGAAGCACTAGTGATCTATAAACCAAATCTTTAAACCTTTTCCCATTGGTGCATTCATACAAATGTCTATAAATTACCCACTGTGGTACAGGTACTGCTCCAGATAACAGTAAGAAAGCAGCGAATGTATTACCAAGAATGTCGATCTTTATTCCTTTTGATAGAGGGTTATAAATGGGTAAAGGCAAGGGGAAAAAAGTGAAATCATGTAGGGAGGATAGGAACTACTAGATGTGATTTTTATCATTGAAAAGTATAATGGGGTAGGCTTCAATAATACAGGAATAGTCTGGATTGAGTTCAGGCACTAGCTACCTTGTAGAAAAAATTCAGATGTTCATAATGCTATCGCCCATTGACATGCCATTTTCTATTTTGCAAAATGTTCTTAATATAGCATCAGACTTGACACTGATATTAATCATATGAAATAGGCAGGGAAACTCTGACTACCTCCATTTTATAGATGAGAAAACACATTTGAAGAAGATGAGTTTTATAAATACCACCTGCGTTAATTTACCTTTACTGGGACATAATTTAATTCCTTTAATTTAATACTGTGTGGGCCAATGCACTGGCTTCATCTGGGATTCTACCAAATTAATGAGTCTTCCTAAAATTAAGACATTGATATTATTTGCTAGCCAGTGACACCAAGGTAGGAGCTTTTCTGTTTCATTCACTAATGATTATATGTCATTAGTCCTTCTAATGTCCAGCCACTCTAGCCTTCTCAAATGTGTCCTACTGTTCTATTCTCTTGCTGTTTCTGATTGATAAGTACTAGTTCCCACTTTTTTGTTTTCCATCTTTTCATTCTCACATCAGTACAGTCTTTACAGTGTTGGTTTTCTCTGAATCTCAGGTGGCAAACATGTTATAATTTGGCCATCAGTAATGTTATCACACTCAGGTTTTCTTAATGCCTATCTTCCTGATAAGAGCTTTCTGAGAGTAGAAATACTGGCATCATAATCACAGTGTGTTTTCAAGTTCCAGAACTTTCCAAAGCACATGGTAAACACTTGGTATTTGTTGCACTAAAGAAGCTGTCACGTCTTCTCACAATGCCAAAGTTTGTTCTTCACATACATAGCAACCAAGTATTCAGAATAGACAAAAATATTATTTGTTATATCAGATTCCATTCTCATCATTTAATTGCTACTACTAGCATCATTTTTTTGGAACAGAAAATTGAGATAAAAAGAGAATGTCTCAATAACAAATAACCAGAACTACGAAGATTTGAGTACGTGCTCTGAGCCTTTTCACTTTATGAAGTTCCTTGTTGGCACTATAAAAAAAATACATTAAGTGTTTTCAAGATTTTCCAACTCATTGTGCAAATCTAATGAATGTTTCTGTGTTTCTTTCATTTTAGCATCAAAACAAATCTGAATAAACTCCCCCAAATTGAGCAACATGAACATAATTAATTTAGGTGGAATACCTTTAACAATGCTCGTTTACTCTATTCTCTTCTGCTCTGATACATGAGTAACTATTACTCACATTTTTTTATTATTTTACTGGGCACCAATAAAAGAGACTCAAGTAAACCATAAATATAGACATAAATGCAGTGTTAACTGTTATGTTGGAAAACTTGGATGAACTACGAATATCCCAGTGTGAATGGTAAGTATTCAAGAATGTGTATATGTTGCCGTGTTTCCCAATTTAACTTGACTAAAACATACATTTTCATAGATCATCAAAAAGAAATGATACGTCATGGAATTGACTTTGATTTATTCATTATTCTGATTGCTAATGACTGGAAAGTCAAAGTTATTTATCCCACATACTAGCTGATGTACAAAGAACAACCAATGTGACTATGATAATAGAAGATAAAAGCAAAGAACTTCATAGGAAGCATTTTTACACAGAGTCTTGACAGTTACTAAAGGTAACATTCTTTTCTATTTAAGTATAAGTTATATTAAATTGATATCCACCAAGAGAAAATTTAAGGTAAATTAAGCTGTCATTAAGAGTTCTAATGGAGTTCCTAAAAATACAATTTGGAATGGTATTAATTATACCTAGATGGATACATTTCTTTCAGTCTTGCTTAGAATTAAAGGTTTTATGCACAGCAGTAATTTTAAAAGATATGCAAAAATTATTAACAGTAACTAAAGTGGTATGGAGGTTTTTTTGTTGTTGTTGTTTTGTTTTTATTTTTGGTACCGGGGATCAAACCCATGACCTCACACTTGCCAGGCAAGCATTTGTGCCACTGAGCTAAATCCTCAGCAATGGTATGTATTTCTGTAGGCTTTATTTTCGTCTGTCGGTCCTCTTGGGGGTCCCAACAGAGATTTCCTCAGGTAAGGTCCCAAGGTTAAAGAACGCACCTATATGTGACATTGGCAACAACAGCAGGCAGCATGGAGCAGACCAGAGCCATAGCAAGAGTGAGAGCCGCCTGCATCTTTATTCTATAATTCTTATACAGGCTGTTATCTCATATTTACATTCTTACATAGTGCTCTAAGCAGCACTTGTGTGTGTACCTGTGCTAAGTCACAGTTGCATAACTATATGCCACTGTGTACCTGTGCTAGACAAGCGGGGTCAGGTCCTCAGGTGTCCTTAGGCACCCCTGAGCTTTGGACCAGACTGAGTGATTTCCCACATCATTCAAATGACAAATTTAGCTTTTTAGATCTAAAAGCTTTTAGATCCTTCAAACAAAAGATAGCAATTTACGAAGTTGCATGTTTTTGCCAAACTAGGCATTACCACCGGAAAAACAGTCTGCGAAACTAACCTTAAATACTCAGTCTACAAAGTCGGGATTAAAATTGCTAAATAAGCCTCTTTCTCTACCTAGGATATGTGATAAGTACCGAAAAGACAAGGATGAAACTACATTACAGAACTTCTTTGGTCTTAGAAACAATGAGGATGATACCAAATAAATAAAAGATCAGATGACAAATAAATGAAAGATCAACTGAAAATGCTGTTACCTCTTATGTCCTACTGGTCTACCAGTAAGTCTGTAGTTATTTTTAAACTAGTGCATATGGTGAAATACATTAAGAGACTTATTTCCTAGAATTCTTGCTCTGACCTCAAAAATAAAGATAAATGCTCATGCCTGAGACAATACTAGAGGAGTTTAAATAAGAAAAATGGCAGGAAAAAGAAAAAAAGAAAGGCTTAGAACTTGATCAAGAAGTTAATATAAATGTACTGTTTGGTGAATTCGTCAAAGTACTTATGTAAGCTATAACTTACTTTGTCTACGTATTTACAAAATATTTGTTGAATATATCCAACAAATATTAAAAACATATCCAAAAATAAAAATATATCACAAATAATAAAAGTGGGTAAGTTATTTGTACCCACTGAAATAAATTATCATAAAGAAAACATCACATAAAAACAGAATGTATCAGGAAGCCCTTTTGAACTGCTATATGAACAATCTGCTGCATTCTTTAAAAACCATCATAGATTCATGTGTATCCTATAGAATTTCCCATAAATGGATTTACATACTGTGTATTCTGCTTTTCCTCAATATTACAAGATTTTTTCATGCCATGCCATTATGCAATGAGAGTATTGACTTCACTTTTTCTTTTTCTTCTTTTTCTTTTCTTTCTTTTGTGTGTGTGTGTGTGTGTGTACCGAAAATCCAACCCAGGACCTTGCACTTGCCAGACAGGTACTTGTGACACTGAGATACAACCCCAACTCTTGATTTGACTTAAAAAACAAAATAGCCAGGTGTAGTGGCACATGCCTGTAATCCCAACACTCAGGAGGCTGAGCCAGGAGGATCACTGCAAGTTTTGGTCAGCCTGGGCAACAAAATGAGTTCAAGGCCATCCTGAACTGCACAAAGAAACCCTGTCTCAAAAAGAAAAAAAAATCATTTTATTTTTTAGTTTTAAAGGAAGTAAAATGGAACAGTAAAAGGAAACAAAAACAGGGATAGGACTGTAGAAAATCCACAATAATTACTATACTGTATAATATTATCCTCTGATTAGTTGCTCAGGCTACCCATCCCACGCTTGCAAAGTCAGTCAAATAACTTAAATACCAGGTTGCTTCCTTAACTCAGTTACTGTCCTCTCTGCCTGTGACATGGTCCATTGCTTAACAGGGTGGGGGCGGGGGAGATGGAGGCAGCTTCCTTGCTGCTTCTCCGCAGCTGACATGGCCACTGCACCTCGTTTCCTTATTGTTGCTGGATTCCTGAATTAGCTCTTTCGATGGGCTTCAAGTCTCAATTCAGATCCTTCCTGTGTCCAAGGGACCCACCTCTCTCCTCCTGCTCTCCCACATGTTGCTATATTCCAGGGTCTGGACACCAAACTTGGAGAGGTTTTTTTCTCTGCTGCTCACTGCTCTACCATTCAAAAAAATCATTTTAATTTAGAAAAACAAAACGTTTAAAAAGAAATTTTTGCAAATCATTAAAAATAGTTCTGTAAGTTTTCAATCCCATAAATTATTGGATCTATTTTTATTTTACACGTGATCCTAATGATTAATGACTAAATGTAAGAATTTTACATTAAGTATAACATGGAAAAGGAAAAAATACTTGCACCCTGAGGCTATTACAAAAGCCAAAAAGAAATCTCAAATAATTTAACAAAATTCCAATACAAGTTAGATACATATCAAATGAATATAGTTTAAGTGCATATAGATGTATGGCTATGATATAGAAAGAATAATTTTCATGCATGCTCCACAAAATCATCTTTGTTCTTGGCCTTATTTGGATCATAGAATTTTTTGAAGTCAGAGAATATTCAGATTAGGATATCATTCACTTGAAATTTTTCCATCATTAACATACCCATTTTTTCATTTTATTTCAAAATGTGAGAGATTACCTGAGGGAATTTCAAATCTTGATCTAAAGATGAATAACACTTTCTTTAGAATCAGTTTTGCAGGCTTTCTTTAACAAAAGAAAGCAAAGTGATTAGAAAAAGTGTTCTCATTCTTTTGTAGAAAGGAAAATCAGATAGTCCCTTGTCACCTCTAAAGTGGTAGAAAATAACCAGACTTTGATTTTCTAGGTAACTAAATATATGTTATAGAGAATAAATTGTTCTTGGCTTTGAAGAGACTCAGATTTGCCCTCTAAATCTTAAAATTTCTCATTCTTTAGTATGTACAGTCAACAACTTCAAATCATCTGTCTGTCGCCATGTTTTACCAATACTATATTCTGACATGCGATTTTTACAAAAGACTTCAGAAATCATTAGCATCCCCGCTCTTATCACTTAATGGCTTTGTGAATGTCAATAAGAGTCAGGGTTCATTTGGAGGTTTAACAACTTTTTGTCACTATTTCATGCAGAAAGGTATTTAATGAAAGGAATTAAATCCCAACAAAATCATTGGGAGCTCTGGAATATGAAATTATTTCTTGGGTTCTTTTGCATAATGCAAAAAATCCCATCATAGAATTAAACACTGACACACCTGTAGTAAAATGAGGGAACCGTGGTATGCCTGTGGACTCCTATACAGCAGATAATAGAGACTGCTCACAATAGTGCACTGTACTGAAATTATTTTTAATTAAAAATGCTTTGAAATAAAGCAAGCTAAAATCTATTGTGGCTTACCTTTTTCCTTTGCTTTTTAAAATTTTAATGTGTGTATGTTTGTGTGTGTATGTGTGTTGGCATATGGAAGTGGAATAGCTTTGTGAGTTCAGCTGATAGAGGAACTTTTAATTTCAGTAGCATTTTTGTAATGGAATTTGAGCAGCAACTTTCTAGATGTCTAGAAAAACAAGAGGACAGCAAAAACATTATTTTTTTGTATTTTAACTTTTTTTAAATTAAGGATATTAAAAATGCTACATATCTTTTCAAAACCTTCATATTTTAGTATCTTCATATTTTAATAGTAATGTCATGTTTCAATTATCAGAAAGATGTGCTATGTATAATGTATAAATTATCAATATATTTTCTTGAATCTCCAGGTAGCTAATTTCCAAGTAGCAGTAACTCTAAAGGAAATGTCTAGAATTAGATGTTTACTGTAATTTATGACACACTAAAAATAATTTCAGGTGTAGTCAGTAACCAAAGAAGTCTTCATAACTCAGCTGTACCATACAGGATAAAGGAAGTCAGTTATAACAGCAATGCCAAGTATAAGATGTCAAATAATATTCTTATCTCTTGCATACATGTAAATGAAAAGAAAAATTGGCATTCTAATACTGAATGTTAGAGATTTCCTTGTAAAATTGACCTTTCTCCATTCAAGCCTTGTTACCAGGTAGCAAAACTATTCACTACACCACTTTATATAATATTGAATCTCATCAAACAAAACTAGGAAAAGAAGCCATTTTGAACTACTCAAAACTTTACATTTGTTGGCATGGGTAAATCAAGAATATAACTAATACATTTTTAAAATGCAGATATGCAGCAGGAGATGAATTTGTCCACATGACCAATAGATAGAAAATGTATCCACTACTGTGAAACAGCATCAGTATCAGGCAAGCCTGTTCTCAGTTCCACCTCAGCTCCTCGGACATGCAGTATTGGCTCCATTTCCATCAGGAGAGAAGGTATCTGCTCCTGAACCCACATCTCGTGATTTCCTCCTGCTCAGTTCTGCTCTACCTCACAAGGAGAATCTTTGGTCTGAGTGTGCATGTGTGTTTTTGTCTGAGTGTAGTGTGCGACTGAGATAGCCCAAGAGCAATGAGAATAACAAAATTCTTTTTCCAGCATTGTCACCATTTTTCTTAGTGTCTCCTGCTAAAGCAGAAGAGACTAGCAATTTTTATACAAGTTTGAGGTAGAATTCAGGCTACCACTTTTTCACTCTACCCGGTGAACCAATCACAGCTTTGTTAAATATCTGAAAGTCCTTCTATTTTACATAGGATACATGATGCCTACCTTCAAAACTATCCTAAGAACTGAAAAAATTGCTAACAACCTGTCCAACAGCCTCAAGGTCCATGGAAAATAGATTTTCACTACATATGAGTTCCTTCTCTTCTTTTTCTGCTGTTACAGAACCAGATTTGCTCGCCCCCTGGTGGCAGACCTCCTCATGCTCCTCATTATTTGCATTAATTACCCACATCAAACTTCTTGCAACAATCCGCCCCAAAGGACCAAAAAAATAATATAACATTGTGTCCAAATTAAACACCATGGAAAACAAAATACAAACCTCATAGGAATAAAAAGAAAAACATAAATACTGTATGGAATAGTTTCCTTAGCTAGCAAAGAATAAAAAATGGAAAAATAAAGAGCATAATTACACAAAAGGAAGAACGTGTGCTGCCTGCCCAGCCTGGTTATAATTTTTGGTTCTGATTGTCACATTTACGAGTTAAGTAGCATTATGTTGTTCATGCTCAATTTGCTTCTGAGCTGATTAAAAGAACTGGCTCTTTGAATGTTTGTTTTGTGTGGACACATCTGTTGACACGGCTTCCCTCTTAGAGGAACTGCAGAATTTGGTGCTGATTACAGAGTCAGTCCTTTGCTTGGTAACAAGGCTTTGATTTCTATGAAACGTTTGTTTCAGGATTTTAAAAATCTCTTGTGCAATTTCAAACATTGCAAACCACTTTGCAATAGAGAGATTTCTGTTGGTGCAATTTTTGTTGGATCAGATTTTAAGGGCTGGCCACAAGGCAGCCATTGTAGTTGCCAATTGCCTTGATTTTTTTTTCTTTTTAATTTTTCCCTTTTACAAACCCACTGAAAACAAAGCTTCAAAAATGATCAAGTGGGTACAAATGGGTTATAATTTCCATTCACTTGTCACTTTAAAGTTGAGTTCTATTAAGAAAACTAAAAGTTTTACCAGAATATATTTTTAAGAGATACAAGAGCCTTTTTTTAGCACATTACTTATCTTTTGAACACTGAAACAATGACACTGACTCATTAAGGTTATATCTGCTAAACAAAGATTTCTCAAAACCCATTTATAGGAAGATAATTAACATTGAAGTTGCAGAACTAGCAATTTGGTGGTGACTTTTTACCTCTTTGCCTCTTTTTAAACTTTGCTTATCTTCCTTTTTTGTCTCTTGTAGGTAAGAAACATGTGGGTTAGCAACACAACAGGTTTTATTACCAAAAAAAAAAAAAAAAGCAAAACACATTATCATCACCTACTCTGTTACTTTAATTAGAAATATTGAAATGTGCTATATTCCTATTAAGCCTACAACTGGGGTAAATAGCTTGTTTTCTATGTTCTTAAATTCTTAAATAGCTACTTTTTCTGAATGGAGTCATTGTTCACACTTCAATGGGATCAGAGTAGCAAAATTTTAGCTTATTTTTCCCCTTCCAACAAATGACCCAGACTGTTTAATAAACTCTGGTCAAATTTGACATTAATTTTAAACTTATAGATCTGGGCATATATATTACAGGACTATGACCTGTTTTTCATAAAAAATGGAACAATAGATTTTATATAGAATAATTTCTTAAATTATGAATGCTTCTGTTTGTTTCAGCAAAATTTTGCTGCTCTTTGGGCACTCTGTATTAGGACCAAAACCATCTTCCCCACATAGACACAAATTCAGTCACCTTCCCCAGAATGGTGGAATGAATTATGTTCTTAAACAGAGATATCTTACTTTATAATGTCAAGTGGAGTACAAATTTGTAGGGGCTAAATATGCAACATTTATTTTCTTTCTTAAGTATCACTATATAGTTATTTAGAGACTCAAGCTAATACCTTCTTTTTATTTTGAATATGGGACCTCCAAGGTTCCCTGGAAACCAACCAAAGACAGATAATGACAGTGAGTCTGCAAGACCTAGCAGTACTTCTACTAGGATGGAGTCAAACTTTAGTTTGAGCCAAGTCTCAGAACTCGTGGCCACATCTAAGTAAGGGAGACCAAAAATAGGCTAGAAAAATGCTCATGAAGGAAAGAAAAATGTTTACCAGTAATTCACATTCTCTGCCCTAGCCTGTCCACTGGTAATCACATATTCATTTGCACATTTCTTTTTACATGTGGAATATGCTGATCCTGTTGGCCAATGGGAAAATCTAAAGTCACAACCACTTTAAAATCCAGAATCGCTGGATGACATGACAGTCTCTGCCATATTCAGAAGCAAGTTCCTTGACAAATATATTAAAATCACAAGTTATCTCTTTCACAACATATAGTATCTAGGATTCCATTCCTTCTATTAGGTAAATTTAGTCCTGAGTTTGATATCAGGTAAAATTTTCCAACTCCTCAAATTCCTTTGGCTACTGGGTTTCTTGCTGTCTTTTTTCTTAGCAACATGTAAAAAGGGTTGAGGATATGATGCTTTTAAATTGTTCAGATTTTGTAGTTCAATTTTACCTGTGATAAATTTGGAAGCCTGAGTGGTTTTAGTCTTGAACAATCTGAAGTTGTTTTGAAACACAGCAGAGGTTTCTTCAGCTTGGCTAGTGACTAACTCTAATATATTTCAATGTATTTATGCAGAGTAACTTTCATGAGCATAGATAACAGATTTCCAACTCTACGCAATTTCTGTCCTTTATTCAGTGCACATGTGTTTCAAATTAAAGGCAACTGTGGAACTTTTAGATCATCTGAAGACAAGTCTTGCATGGAAAGATGGTGAACAGTTTTCTGCTTATGAATTTTGTAACTTTATAAAATATATTTGAAAAAATTTTATTCAACCTTTAGTTTGTAGATACATTCCACTTAGTAAAGCTGTTAAATAGAAATATTCTCTATGATTTAAATGTCAAAGAAAATATAGTATAACTAAGCAAAATGCAGTATATTTGCATGAACAAAAATAACTCTTATGTAGATGTTAGTGGATAGACACAATAATTAGTAGACCATCTCATAGTCTTCCCTTTAATTACAGTTAAATACTGCTCTCTGAAAATAAATATTCTTTTCTTTGGGAGCATGGGAAGAGAAGAACCTATTGAAATGGAGATGAGACACTTGGATGATATAGGAGGAAAAGGAATACACATCCTTCTTGTTAAGGTCAAAGCATAGCAGTGAAGGTTTCACATTTACATTGCACTGGATATCACCACCAGGTAGATCCATTGATAGTGCCACAGTATTACTATTTTGTACATCTTTATTGGCCATAGTGGCACATGTCTATAATGCCAACATGCAGGATGCTTAAGCAGGAAGATTTCAGGCTCAAAGCTGGTCAGGCTCCATAGCCAGACCCTGACACACAACAAAAATTTTATGATAAGAATGTTTTGAGGCAAGTTTTCTAAAAAAGCATAATAGCAAAAAGTCAAAAGGTAAAAGATTTGCCTCCCTTGCCTCCAATGTCACATGAAGCCGGATGCTTCATTCATGGCTTTGTTTCCATCTCTATGAATGAGATTCAGGCACAGGTTTTCTCATTGGGAAAGTTCCTCTCATCAGGGACTGTATGAGCTGGTGTTTGTCAGTCAGTAAAAAGTAGCACACTGAGGTCTCGAAAGGGAGCAGTTTTCATTCATCATCTCTCTTTCCCCTAGTCTACAAGATGTTTGATAATAAATAAATCTGTTCTCTATGTGATAAACTATATTCCTATTCATGTGTTTAAAACTGTCTTTGACTTTCAAAAATTTTATTATAATGTATCTCACCAACAATTTATTGGTGCTTAATCTATTGGACATTATTTGAACATTGATCGAGATACTTAGATTTCCTGCCAAATCTAAAAAGATTTTTTTTAGCATTATTCTCTAAATGCGTGCTTGAGTTTTGTTTTTACTTTTGTTTTTTGTCCTGTTTTGTTTTTTATCATTCTCATGTTTTCTGACTCTTCTAGATTTCCCATGATGCCTATATGGTTTGCATTGATTGCACATCATATTTTCCCTAGTTTTTCTGCACTTTTTCCTTCTTTCTTCTTTCTGTCACTGGTAACTCAAATGATCGATACTTTATTCTGCTTGAAAGCTCTCTGTGGGAATTTTCACTTCAGTCATCATTTTCTCTAGCTTTCAATTTTCTGTTTGGCTTTCTCTTAGTTTCTACCACATTACTGTTCAGGTGCTTTCTTAATTTCATATAGTCACCTGTTTTTTCAATGTAGCTCACTGACCTTTTTAAAGCAATCATTTTGAATTACTTGTTCAGCAGCTCCTAAACATTATTTTCTTTGAAGTCACTTATTAGCACTCTATTTGAAGTCATTTATTAGCACTTTTAGCCTGCAGTGGGGCTGTGCTTCCCTGATTTTCATGATCCTTGAGACCACATATTTACATCTGCTTATTTGAAGAGGTAGTAGGTAATTATTCCCAGCGTTACAGACTGTACTTGACAAGGAAGACCTTCACCAGACAGCCCACTCAGGAATTCTACTTGGGCCAGTTGGTGGAATATAACAGTGTGCTTGCCACTGGAGCTCCTGGGTACTCTGGAATTTCAGTCTATTTGGTAAGCCTAGAGAAAGGATCGATGAGGTAAGCCTGAATCCTGAGTCCATAGGAACTATCAAAGGTCTACTGAAATGAATCCACTGAATGCATGCATAAAGGAATCCAGAAGTCTAGTATATTATTCAGTTTTCCTTTGCTGTGAGGAAATATCTGAGAAAATAGTCCTATAAAAAGAAAATTAATTTTGGTTTATGGTTTCAGTGGTTTCAGCAATAGGGGACTGCTTCACTGCTTTATGCCTATGGCAAAGCAGAAATCAGGGCAGAAAATACAAAGAAATCAGGGCAGAAATACAGAGAAAGGTTATTGGCCTGATTGCAGACAAGATGCAGAGAAAGTGAGAAGGGGCCACAACAAAATGGTAGTTAGTCACTAAGACCCATTCACTTTGACTAGATGCTATCTCTTAAATTTATATCATCTCCCAATAGATCATCAAAATATCAAACAATCAACTGATTAATCCACTGAAAAAGTAAGTCAGAATCCTCATTATCCAATGTCTTCCCCAAAGCTTCAACTCTGAACATTGTTGAATTGAAACCCATACCTTTAACACTTGGGAGACATTTCAGATCTGAATTAGAGCACTGCTCTACAGAAACTGGCTGGATATCTGCATCACAGCAGCAGGCTGAAGCTTGGGTCCACTGCAATCAGCAATGTTCTGTGGTGGGTACTGAGCTAGCCTGGATTTGGAGACGCTGGCCCAGAATTTATTCTAAGACTGTAGTTTTAGTTCATAGGGTCTAGCATGCTGCTGAGGTGGGTGTGAAGACTGAATCAAGCCAAGAATATTGTACCAAGCAAGGCTGGTCCTTCAGAAATGAAGGAACTTTCCCCGAAAAAAAAATCCCATAAGAGACCATTACTATCAAATAGGTTCACTATTTACCAATTCCAAGGGACAGCTTCAGCTGAATGAAAGTTACCAAAGGTAATTACTATGCCAGCCACCAAAGACAGGTGTTTTAGAAAGTGCTATTGAAGGGAATTTTATAGCATTGACTAGAATTTATAATATTGAATATAGATATTGAATATGTATTATGAAAACAAATATTTGAAAATAAGAAAGATACAAAATTAGAAATCTAGGTACTAACTTTGGGAAATTAAAAAAAGAACAAAAATTTAAAAACAAAATAATAGAAAAAGATTAGAACAAAAGCTAATGATATTGAAAGAGAAAATTAACAATGAAAATCAGCAAAAGCAAAAACATTTTGAAAATGTCAGTAAATCTGATGAACCCTCTCTTGAGAATAATCAAATAAAATGAGACCAAAATACAAAGTATTAATATCAAATATGAAAGAGGGACATTACCATAGAATCTACAGAGAGTAAAGACAAGCAAATAATATGAACAGCTCTATGCTTAGATGAAACTCATACATTTCTTCAAATGTACAATCTGTAAAACTCATGCCTAAAGAAATAGAAACTCTAAACAAATGTATCTATTAGAAATCAATAGTTTTTGCAAATAAAAATCTGTAGATTCAATTGGCCTTGCTGATGAATCGTATCAAGTATTTGAGGAAGAAATTATATCAATTCTCATCAATATCTTTTAGCAGAGAGAATGAAAGGAACTATTTCTTATAATGCCCACATTAGCTTGATAATCAAGGCTAGACGAAGACATTACTGGAAAACATAGTCATAATACCTCTCATAAACATACATAGAAAAATATAAAATAATAGATTAGCAAATGAATTGCAACAATGCATAAACACTACATTCCTCTGGGTAGGACAGTTTATCTACTTGGATAACTGACAAAGCCAATTCAACATAAGGAAATCAATTAATGTAATCTGATACATCACATAAAAGACAAACACCACATGAGTAAATGGATGAAAAAATATTGACCAAAACTTCAAAGTTTGTTCCTTATAAAATAAAAAGAAGACCATGAGTAAAGGAGAATTTCTTTAACTCTATTTTTAAAAATCTACAAAAATTATAACTAACATCATTCTTAATAATAAAAAAATGGAAAAATTTCACACTACAATCAGGAACAAGGCAAAGAAGTTTCCCCTTACCATTGCTTTTCAAGTTATACTGGAAACCCTAGCTAATGCATTAAGAGAAAAACCTGAAATAAAGTATATATGGTTTGGGAAAAAATAAATAATAAGCTTTTTATACACAGATGACATGTCTATGTAAACAATCTAAAAAGTCAATAATGATTTCTGGAACTGAAAGTGACTAGAGCAAGATTGCAGAACATAATCAATATAAAATAGGGTCCTTAGTCTAAATACCAAAAAGAAGCAAAATTTGAAATTTAAGACACATTGCCACTTATACTGGCTTCCAAAAATTAAGTATTTGTGTATAAATAAAATCAGGTATACACAGATCTGTATAAGAAAATTTACAAAACTCTGATGAAAGATGCCAACAAGAATTAAACAAACCTAGAGATATTCCATACTCATGGACAGAAAGGCTCAATATTGTCTTGATATTGGTTCTGCCCAACTTGGTATACAAATTGAACAGAGCCCCAATTCATGTTCTTTCCAACAGCTTGAATAAATTTGTATTCCTTGCAACTAAGTGACCCTATTTACAGCTGAAATAGGCTCATGCTCAGAGCCAGATGATCATCAAAGGAAAGTGGACACTCAGTGTGAACATATGAGGATTCAAAGCAATTGATGGGTATCAAATTACCTTTGTAATGGTACAGAGAATACAGTAGTGACTTGTAATCAAGCTCAGCCTGACTGTCAAAAATTTTTTAAAAATTTTAAAAATTGTGGAAGCAGTTTTTATTTATCAGCTAAATAGTGTCCAGGATCTGCATAAAATGAATTTTGACTCAGTTGCATATGCAAAACCAATCATACTTCTGATGTAAGAACACTAGTGTTGTGGCCATGCTATTTTTTTTGCAATATTATTTGTTACAGAGGGGTCTGGGAAGATGGCAGATCAGTAAGCAGCAAAATGGAGAGACTGTCTGAGAGAAACAGCTCAGCTACTGGAATAAAACATCCTGGAGAATATTAGATGGAAGGAGATGGATGCTCTTGACCCAGAAAAAAGCTAAAGGGAAAGAAAAAAGAAAGCAAAAGAAAAGAAAAGAAAATCAGGGATGGAAGGCTGTGGCCAGGCTTGCTCTCTCTCACAGGAGGCAGACCCATTGTGTAGTAAAAGCTGCTGCAATCTGGAGATGTGTGGTCATGGTGAAGTTGAGGGGAGGGCAAGCCTGAGGGCTGTGGTGGGAGCAAGCAGTCCCAGAGAGCAGCGCTTGGCTTGGAGATCTGCACCGGCTCCCAGTGAGTGCAAGGAACTTAGTCCTCCCATGGGAGTAGGAGACTGGCCAGGCAACATTTTGGAGTCTGGCAGGACAAGCCCAGAACCAGAACTGCAGTGGTTTCAGCCACTCCTAGTACAGAACAAATTGGTAAAAATTGTTCTGACTGAGTCCTGCCTCTGGGCTTCATAGCCAAGGACAAGGTCTCCCTGAAGCTGTTCCTAACCAGCCCCGACTGCACAGCACACACTAACGTGGTGAAGACTCCCACAGCTTGACCAGCTCAGATGGGAAGGGCCAATCTGCCCCACCCCTGCCTGTACTTCAGTGGTCATCAGAAGCCTAGGGAGGACAGCAATCCCTAGCCAGCACACTTCAGAGTAATCATGGCTATTACAGGAAGTGCCAGGGGCCCCCACTGTACACTCATCTGGAGGAAACCAGAAACATGACAAGAAGAAGAAACAAAATGAAGTCTTCAACCTCCAACCAAACAGTACCGGCCCAGGAGAGGTAAACACACAAGAGATTGGGGGTTGCACAACAGTGGTGTCTGAAAAAAGCAGCATCTGAGATAAAGAATTATCTTCGTGATATTATAAAAGAACTAAAGATGGAAATTCTAATATGAGTAAATGATGATATAGGAGAAATAATAAAAGAAATGCTAAGTGCTTCTCAAGGTGCCACAGATGGAAGAATGGAGGGGCATAGAAAAAGGAGAGAAACCTTTGATGAAGAATATTTAAAAAATCTAGAATACATGAAACAGATTTAAAGAGATTACTAGGAAACTTAAAACATCATTGAAAGCTGGAAAAACTGCTTGAAAGAAACTAATGATAGA
This sequence comes from Dolichotis patagonum, assembly GCA_004027295.1. Classification (NCBI taxonomy): domain Eukaryota; kingdom Metazoa; phylum Chordata; class Mammalia; order Rodentia; family Caviidae; genus Dolichotis; species Dolichotis patagonum. The sequence goes on along the minus strand of PVJX010002527.1, from coordinate 101,849 downwards.
CTATCAAACCTTAACAGATTTCCACATGTGATCATGAAAGAAAGATCTCTTAAAAATAACAAAGAACATGGAAGTAATAATACAAAGGCTAGAGGATGACAAGAGGAGCTATAACTTAAGAATAAAAGATGTGAGTGAAGAAGCACAAATGAAGTACAAAGGCTATTTACATAAATAATTAAAGAAAACTTCCCAAGCATAGGAAAAAGAAATGTTACCGAGATATATGAGGCATATAGAACACAAGCCAGCTATAACTAAAATAGATCTACACCCAGACATATAATAATCAAGATCCCAGAAATTCAACACAAGAACAAAATGTTAAATGCTGTCAGACAAAAGAAACAGATCACCTATAAAAGCAAATCCATCAGAATCATGACAGACTTCTCAACACAAACCATCAAATCAAGAAGAGCTTGGAGCAAAGTATTCCAACCCTGAAAGAAAATAATCTCCAACCCAGATTGATGTACCCTGAAAAACTATCTCTCAAATTTAATGGAGAAACAAGATGCTTCCATGACAAAAAGGAACTAGGGGAGTGTGTGACCACCAAAAAGGAACTAGGGGAGTGCGTGACCACCCTATAAAAAATACTGAAACATTCTAGCAAGAGAGAAAAAAAGACCATGATTTCAGGAACAACAACAGAGGAGGCTCACTGAATGGGGCAGACAGTGAAGTGAAGGGGAAAAATAGATAACCAATGACACAAAAACAGCATGGCAGAGATGAGGCAGACAACATTGGCCACAATCGCTAACATGGATGTCCTTGATACACTAATAAAAAGAAACACAGGCAGAGTGGATCAGGAGATAGGGCCCATCAAGATGCTCTACATAAGAAATATATTTAACCTGAAAGAAGGTTTATGGACTGAAAGTCAAAGATGAGAAAATAATGCTCTATGTGACAAGGAAACAGAAAAAAGTGGGGGTAGCTCACCTATCAGCTGCAGATTTGTTGGAAAGACATAACACTTTTATACAATGGAGAACTACTCAGCTATTAGGAAGGAAGACCTTGAGGCTCCTGTAGGTAAATGGATACAACTTGAGACCAAGCTCAGGGGTAAAAAGGTTCAGAACCACTTACGTATGTAGCAGGTTGCCTCCCTAACCTAAAAACTAAAGGAGTTAGTGGGATACAAAATATACAGTGCATCCTGGGAAAGTCAAAAGGGAGCAATTGTCTAAATAGGGAAGACAGAAGACATGGGTAATCTTGTATCATGATTTGAAATCCATATTGTTTTCATCGCTCTGTTTAGTTTGGTTATATTCTTTTCCAGTTTGTCTACTTGCACTAGATTTGAGGGCATAGACAGCTATTCCAAAGATAGCAGGATATATTATGGTAACCATTTTTAACTTCCTATTAGCTCAGTCTAAATTCCTGTATTGCTTTCACTGCCTTGTTTTGACTGATTTTATTTTGAATGTGTTTTGTTCGATCGCTGTCTTGTCTTGACTGATTTTATTCAAATCTGTTATGTTTGATAGTATCAAGTTTGAGAGTATAGGCAACTACTCTGAAAACAGTAAGATTCACTACAGTACCCATTCTGGTTTGAATATCATCCTCTTTTGAAGTCCTATAATGTTTCCAATGTTTTGTTTTTATTGATTTTGTTCTGTACTGTTATATTCAATTGTATTGTACCTGATGATATGGGCAATTCTATTGAAGATAACAAGAGACATCATGGTAACCATTGTAGATCACCTTGTATTGCAGTTTTAAATTATGTGCTATGTCCATCCTTTTGTTTTGAGTGAGCTGATTTTATTGTTTTTTTTCCACATTGGTTTTATTCTTTTCAAAATACAAAAATTTACTTGTTACAGTTTCATAATTTGCAAACATTTTTTTAAATGTGAATTATTCATAAGTAGAATACTTATTTGAGTCCCACTTGCCACTTATTTGTTAAGTGATTTGTACAGTTCATTGAATGTCAATTTATTCATATATAAGGCAGGCACAAAAATACTTTTGTTTCCAAAGCAGAGGACAAAAAAGAAACCATGGGTAAATGTAACAACTCAATACTCATTCTATTATGCCAATATAATAATAAATTATTATTGTATATGTAAAATAGCCAACCACATAGAAAAATGTCCTAAAATGACACAGTGAAAACCAGTACATTTTTTTCTCCATTTCATTATTTCAACTAAACTTCTTTGTGGAAAGCTTTCACACTAGTAGTTTTTTTCTTTCAAGATTTCTGAATTTTGTCATTAAGGTGCTTTTCTACAATTTAATTTAATGTTTAAAGTTTACTGGATTTCGGTTTCTTCTCCTTCTTTATTAATATCCAAAAGCATAATCCTGTTGATTATATTTTTGTTTCAGGCTGAGCTTCATTTTAATTACATATCATTTCATTCATTTGCCATTCCTTTCTTTTGTCACTTTAAAATTTTAATTACAGCACTCCAGGGCCCACCTCTGTCTTCTTATGACACCGCAATTAGCTTTAGCTCTACCTTAATTGCAGTGATTGTGTGCAGCCTTCCCTCCTCCAACAAGGCCCAGCTGTTTCTCCTCTGATGTTTTACATCACCACAAGCTTAGTAGCATTATCTCCTTATCCAGTGTGAGAATATTGGTGTTATGTCATCACATATTCGTACTTTTTCCCTACTTAGGGGCTTAAATTACAGTGTGGGCTCTTTATTCACCAGCCTCTGGTCCTTGATAACCAAAGGCAAAATTTTGAAATCTCCAAATGAACATTTCTAGATGAAAAAGAAAATCAAAAGCATAAAAAATCTTTCAAAACCTTTGCAAAATCTTGATGTAACATATAAAAATCTGCCTCACTATGTAGGTACATGTGCATTGTGTGAATGTGCAGTATATAGCATGTACACGCGTGCAAAAAATTGTCCCTGCTTGATATTAATATTCTAAATATTTGCTTAATCTGTTTCTAGCCATTCACTCTTAACCAGTGTGTTTCTTTCAATTGTATTTTTAGATAGCATATTTCAGTTTTTTCAGTTTAAATTGATACTCTTTACCTTTTAGCTAGATCCTTTAATTTCAATTTACTATAATTATATGATTAAACTTTTATCATTTTACTGTTTATTCTCTATAGGTTTATGTATTCTTTGTTCCCTTTTTTGCTGTCAGTGGTTTAATCTGTACTTTTATGACTCCATTGTATATCTTTGTGTCATTTCATGGGCTCATTCCAGATTTACAGAGTACACTTTCTACTTATCACAAACCACATGTGATACACTTTTAAAAAGGTGTGATTTAAGAACTTTACATCAGCATACTTCTGCTTCTTTTCTCTTGTTATGGTTATGTTGCCATACATGTTAATTTTTCATAAGGCATAAATTCAACAACACATTACCATTTTCATTCATGGAATCACTTTACCTTTTAGAGCTTTTAATGATGAAATGTTACATATGGAGCCATGTAAATATTTTCAGAGCTCTTTACTCCTTTATGTAGGTTCAGATTTTTACCCAGCATCATTTTCTTCCCAATTGAAATGTTTTCTTTAATAATTCTTATAGTACTTTTTATTAGCAATAAACTCTTTCAGTTCTATCCTGCTTGAGAGAATCTTGCTGGACCCTTCCTTTGTGAGATTTATCATTTGGATATAGAATTCCAGTTTGGCAGCTTCTTCCTTTCATTCAGTACTTTAAACTAGTTGCCACATCATCTATTTGCATGTTTCCCAGGAGGAGTCTTTTGGCAACCTTACTTTTCTGCAGGTAACATGATTTTTCTTCATCTGACTATTTAAAAAATTTAAACATTGTCACTCATTTCAAAAAATTTGATTATTGTCACTTGGTACACTTATCTTTTTTTATGCTTTAAGCTTATTGATCTTTATGAAATACAAATTCTTGTATTTTATCAAGTTTGTGTCTCTGCAATCATTACTTTTTCTGCCTTTCCTTTCCTCCTGTCTATTAATGATCGATATACTTGCTGTGAGAAATATAGACAGTAAGGGCTGGGTTCTAGCTGAGTGGCAGAGCTCCTGCCTGGTAAGCATGAGGTCCTGAGTTCAATTCCCAGTAAAAGTAAATAAATATATATAATATATATTTTTATAAATTACTGTATATGTAATACATGCACATTAATCTATGTAACACAAATTAAAATATATATTAATATATAAAACATAATCCATAATAATTACAAATGCTATGTTGACATAAATATTAATATATAATATTTTAATATGATCATTTAATATTTCACATGTATATATTTGATGTCCACATTTTACAAAAATATTTGTGATTTCTTAAATTGCTTTTCTTTCCTTGTGGAAATTCTATTGCTATGTTTACAAGTTCAGCAATTTTTTTTTTAATTTCTTCTTCAATGTCAAATCTACTGTGGACATTTTTCAGATTGGTTGTCATCCCAGATTTCTATTTATTATATTTCACATCTTAAATTTAGTATGGTCATGTAACAGTTAAAAGCTGTTTCTATGAAATCCAGCATCAGTATCAGCTTTCAGCTAGTTTTGATTAGTTGCTTTTCATTCCTTAATTATGGGCATCGTTTTTCAGAATCTTTGAGTACTAGACTATCTTCAGTCAGAGGTAAAATATTGTGAGTTTTTTCCTTGTCAAGTGCTGCTGTTTAACCCAAAAATATTATAGAAGTTTATGCTGGGAGGCACTAAAGTTACTTGAAAATAATTCGATAATTTTGTGCTTTCTTTTAGTTGGCAATGCAATGATTACTTTTGGATGAATTATTCACCATTAACGAGGCAAGACCTCTATCAATGCTTTACCTAACTCCTATGAATTATAAGACTTTCCAATCTGGCTAATGGGAACACACTGCATTCCTTCATGTAAATAGCTGCCCTTGGATTCACTATTGACGTGTATCAGGTATTCCTTTTGATATTCTCAAATTACTGTCCCTTTCCATAAACACGTCCTCGCATATTTGGTCAATACTCTACTAAATACCTGTGAATATCTCTAAAGATTTATTTTGCATATCCCCCCTCTATGTTCTGTCTTATAAATTGTAGAGACTTTAGCGTCCTGGGACCTTACACCCTCTCTCTCGACATCTGAGAGACCCTTACCTTCTGCCTCAGGTCACTTACCCTGTACCCTGCCCTGGAATCTTTCAGGGCATTAATTTGAGGCAGTTATGAGGCTCTACTCAATTATTTCCTGCTTTTCAGGGAAACTTATCCTTCATTGTCCTTTTGCATTTCAGTCAGGAGTAAATGTTCTACCCCTCTACTTGGGGTGGTAGTAAAAGTCTTATCTCTTTTGTTTGTTATTTAGCACTTATTTTTAAATAATTCCAGATTTATGGGAAGTTGCAAAGAAATGTGGAGTAGGCTTTCACTGTACCTTCTCAGATCCTACATTCTTGCATAGCTTTCAGTACATACCCAAGACATTAATGTGGGTACATACCCAAGACATTAATGTGGGGAAGTTCTGTGGGTACATACCCAAGACATTAATGTGGGGAAGTTCTGTGGATCCACAGAACTTCCTTAGATTTTGTGTTATTCAAGCAGCAGTAGCTCTATGCAGCTTTTCCCATGTAGCTTCAGATAATCACTAGCACAATTAATATAACTAACAGTTACATTAATTTTTTCAAAGACAGAAAGAGCCTGATGAGATGCATGTCTCATAGGTTTGCCCCTACAAACTCTATGCAGTCTATCGTACTGTATTTTTATAGTCACAATTACCCCTCCAGCTATCCTCAGTCCTTAAGAACTTTAATCTCCTATTCATATCTACAATGATATCACAAAGGCTATATAAATAAAATGAAGACTACAAGCCTTTGACATTGGCTCTTGTCCATGTGTATGTGCCATGCTGGGGAGTAAACCCAGAACCTGACACATGCTAAATTTGTGCTCTACCTTTGAGTGCAAATTAAGATTATCTTTTTTATACAGCATATTTTCCTGGAGATTTACCTAAATCATTTTTAGGTTATTTGTCTAAAGAGTTTGTTACTCCTCATTACCAAATAATGTGTGTGCTACAGTTGTAATGCAGTTCATTCAACCATTCATCCAACAAAAAGTGTGATATATAACAGATTTGTATTATTAAAATCAAGGTGCTGTGTACATCACTGTACAAGAGTCTGCATGAAAATAAATCTTCATTTTCCTAGGATGAATATTCAAGTGAGACAATGCTGAGTCACATGGAAAATACATTTTTAGTTTTAAAAGAAAGCACCAAATTATTTTCCAGAGTAGCTCTACCATTTTTATAGTCTCCAGCACTGCAAGAGTGATCCAACTTCTCCACATTATATCAGTACTTTATGACATCAGTATTCTTCATTTCAGCCAGCTAGTAAGGGGATAGCGATATTTTGTTTTTGACCCAGGTGTGTATATATACACACATTATGTCTTTATGTATGATACTTACATCATATACATTAAAGTAATGATAGAAAACATATCTTTATTTGAGTATTATATATGATATATATCTATATGTATATTATACATATAAATATGGGTAAAGCCATTTCTCTTTTAGAAAATAAATATTAGACATAACTAATCAAATCTATTGCTGCATAACTGTGTGACTCTCTAAGTAACAGCCTCTTTTCTTTCAGAAAGATATCTGAAAAATAAGCAATTCTAACAAACATTAATGAATACAAGGTCCCAAAGATATGTATTCTTAAAACAAAGAAAAGCTCATATCCAACACTATATACAGCACTATTTATTTATGCCTTGTTATCTGGTAGCTTTAGTATTAGTTTGCCTCATGGAGACTCCAGGAAGTTAAAAGTCCACTTTCTGCTCATCTTTTTGTGAAGCCAAAGCTAATGATGCTGTTCTCCAAAGTGCTGCTTAATCTATGTTAATAGAGTGAAGATTATTATGGAAGCTATAATAATCACAGAAAAATTGGTAATGACTTGAATCAATGTCTGGCTTGTTAATTGTAAAGCTTTTACCATAAAAAGAAATTATTTAACAACTGCATTTCACTGGTCATGAAGAAATTTTATTAAAAGAAGGGTTTAATATGTTCTTTGATACCTAGTTTAGGATATAAAATATCACTGTGCTTATGGTCAAACTGTGATATTCAGATGTTGATAATCCAAAATTATTAAAATTAGACTCATAATGTTCAAATTTTCTTCCATGTTATATACATATATTTGTGCATATATGTGTATTTGAGTGATCTCTTAACAAAAGTATAGCAGAAAGAGTTGTGATTAACAAGAAAAAGTACTCTCCAAGAGGCAAGACTTACCTTAAATTTATACTTTAATTCAACTGGCTCAAATATTTTAAAAATTCATTGGGTTATATTTTTACTGTTAATATGATGCTTCAATTTTGAATGCCCTCAGGCCAAACATTTCACTTACAGAAAGACTCCTCCTTGTATAACATTTTGTTAGACTCTTTCAGGAAAATATAATGCATGGAAGAAAAAGGGTATAGAAATAAGATTATCCCATTGACTATTTTTTGGTAGCTCTTATACTGTTTCATAGATGTTAGCTGATTTATTGTCACCTATTGTAATTCAAATATTGTAATCCTTTTTCTCATCCCTGGAACAGCTTGAGAAGTTCTATATTTGTAACTCCATTTAAATGTTATTGGGATCCTAGTGAGTTAATTCCAATCTACCACTTCCAGTGCAACCCACAGTGAGAATAAAGACGCTAAGACATATTCAAGGTAATGGACATCCCTAGAGTGCTCAGCCTGGTCCAGGCGAAGATACATGGAACAAAGGCCCTGATCCAAAGCCTCACCCAAAATTTATTGTCTCATGCAAAAGAGAGTGGCTCAAGGATGAGTGCTCATGCAATTGGCAGGAATTACAGGAGCAAAGTGAGCTGAGCTGGCCAGGTGCAGAGCAAGGCCCTCCACAGCAGGCAGGGAGAAGGGTATGCAGAAAAGACCAATCTGCGTAACTCAGTTGAGGTAGAATCTGAAGCTGTTGCTTCAGTTTCTGATATGTAAACTTTTGTGCCCTGAGGAGTCAGAGCATCTTAACTTGTCATCTGAACACAGTTGGCATTCCTGGAGCTATGTGGCTCTGCCATCTGCTGTGCTCAACCATTAATAAGGAACAGGGTGTGAGGAAACAGAAAACTGTCAGCTGGCTTCAAGGATTACATATCAGTACCTTAGCTAGTCTTATTTGCATTGCTTAGAGCCAATTGAAGAGAGAAGGAAATGTCTTGGTTTAACTAATGCAAAAGCAATTGTTCTGCATTCAAGGAGAGAGACCCAGCTCATCTCCTACAGTCTCCAATACTAAGAAATATACTTTATTTTTTATAATTTTCAATATACAACCATTACAACAAAGTAACTTTAGCAAGTTGCTACAAACCTCACAGCTTATAGGTGTTGAAACATAAATTTGAAAAGTAGGTTTGCCCCCGTTATTTTCTTTTTATGGACTAGACATCAAAACTAAAAGTCATAGGAGTGATAGAAATTGGAAACAAGAAGAAGATATCAGTTTCCCAAAAACATCTTTATTACCTTTGTCTTGGAGACAATTATGGTTTGCAGAATTCTACTTGTCATGTTTATGTTTTCACATTAATCTTCTGTTTCTGTTTCAGGCATGATCCATTTCAATGCTAAGATATATCCCTTAGAAATGAACTATGAGAAGAGGACAGATGGGATGGAAGAACTTTGAGTATCATTTATGGAGTTTATATCACAATATACACCATCACACTAATTAACAGCTAGAGTTGTCTTCTGTGCTAGGTGATTCCACATTCTAGGAGTAGCTGGGGGCCAGTGTGATGGTACAGGGACAGATGACTGGACATTTCAAGCCACACTAATGACTATTGATTTTAATCTATGTATAGCAAAACTACTGGAGGAGTTAACTGTTTACATTACACCTCTGTGAAGCACATACTCAACAGAACAACAATAAAAAAAGGAAAATAAGAGGGTGAAACAAAGAGGAAGAGAGGGGGGAAAGGAGGGAAGGAGGGAAAGAGGGAGGAAGGAAGTAGGGAAACAGAGAGATCATAGGAAATGAAAAAGAAAAGAAAAAGAAAGAAGAAAAGTAAAAGACAAGTTTTCCCTACAGTTACATATTTTTATAGTACTAGGTACAAATACTTAGCAAGTTTTTCCCTTCCATCTGCTTTATCAGATTGCTACCTGGATTATTTGTGATACAGGTTAAGAGATTCCTTAGTCAAAGAGCAATTAAATTGATTTAGAAATTATACAAAAGATGGAAGAGTAACAAGAGCAAGTTTGAATTAGTGTTTCAAGAGACAAAAAGTGGGTGGATTTCTTATGGATTCAGAGATATTAGTAGAGTGAAACCTCTGTAATATTTGTGATTTTAGGGAGTTGAAAAAGATAAATGAATTTTAGAGGTGTTTGGTTCTGGGCTGGGTGATGTAATTCCTTTTGCCCTTTATTTATTAGACTTTAGTAAAGCTATTAATTGCTTTTCAGTGCTCTGTAAATTTCAAAATGTGATACTAGATATGAACCTTAGACCTTCATGTATGAGAACAGTGTAGAGCAAATCCTTTATCAGATGCTGGGGGATCTTATTATCTTAATCCTTCCTCTCCTTCATGTGAGATCAAGCATATTCGTATATGTGGTCTCAACAGTAACTTAATAAGAATTAAAGATACTACCAAGGTTTTCTTATTACTATGTGAGAGGACAGCACACATGCATAATATGTTCTTTATCTAGAATTTGCAGTTGCTCCTGTAACTCATTACACCTGCTTTGTAGAGTCACTGATCTTTATGTCAAGGTATTGTTTTAAAGACTTAGTGAGATTGTGAGGTGATGCTAAGTATGAAACTATACACTGGAAGGCATGCATACAACAGGGACCACAAAAGTACTTTTTGCAAGTAGTATATAAGATTTTAATTAAAACTCAGTGAATGTATACATGAAATGAGTCTGGGGTAACTGTTTGAGTCTTTAATTTCCAGTTCTCAGTTCATAACAAAACATGTGCTCTATTAATTAAGAGGCGTCTCTTCTATCAAGACTGCAGTTAAGTTACTGGTTGACATAGTTAATTCTGTGGCACCTGCAGTAGGGATTCATCTCTTTTATGGTTGTGCTCTGTGGATAGTTATTTAAAAGTAGTCCACTTGACCCCAGAGCCTTGTGATGTTAATTTAGTATGAAAGGGTAGGCCCCTCTTCTAATGTAAAATGGTAAAAGAACACAGATGAGTGGCCAGGAAGGAAAAAATTCTTATGTTAAATACCTAGCGACGTTTTTCCTCAATGGGCTGAGACCACCACTTCTGTGCCTGCAGTTTGTCAACCTCACTTGTCATTTGGTGAACACTTCCTCTCACCTGCTGCTTCTTCATTCAAAGTACCTGTGCCGTAGGTCTGATCCTAGCAGCAGCAGGTAACATAAACCTAAATGCTTTCTGGTAACCCAACATTGGGAAAGATAAAACCAAACATGCTTCCTTCTGCCTCAGGTACATCTAAAATAAAACTTATTTTCAGGGGATTCCTTGAAGTCCCGAAGTCACTGTCACATGTGTGCACCCACAATATGACTATCCACGTAGTACAGCTTCAATAGTCATACTGCCAGAGGCTGAGAATGGATCTTTCTTATCAATGCTTTAAAATATTTTCATAACTCATTGATTCCAGCACATCAAAAGAGTTTCAAGAGGCCAGAGCTTTGGCTAGTGGCCCAAGCGCCTGCCTGGCAAGTGCAAGGTCATGAGTTTCATCTTTGGTACAAAAAAAAAAAAGTTCAAGAATACGACAGTAAATATACTTAAATTCCTCATCTTGGGTAGCAAGTATCTTGGATAGATGTATGCTCATGGATTCTCTCCTAAGTCTCAAAATTCCCTGAGATATAAGGAAAAAAATGTAAGCAGCTTGTCCAAGACGAAACAGCCCTGGAGATATGCTGTAGAAATGTACACTTATAAACTGTGTATGGTGGCGGAACACAATGAAAGCTTAACCCTAAGAGGACAGGCAGGAGGATTGCACATCTGAGCCCAGCCTGGGCAACTTAGTGAGACTACGAATGAAAAGAAAAGGTCTAATAAGGACTGGGATGTAGCTCAGCATGAAGGTACTGGGTTCAATCCTCGGTACTTCCCAAAACAATCACGTCTGTGGTTAGTTAATAGGGTTACACTGTACAATAAAAATTTGATAGGGAGTAAACTGTATATTTTGTGGTTGTTTTTACTGGATAAAAAGCGAGTGGCTTCTCTAAAATTATTTCATTTGAAGCAGTGATAAAGCAAAAAACTAAGAAATACCTTTCTTTTTCTGTTTGCTTCCTTTCTTTGATTTCTTTTCCTTTCTCTTTCCTTTTTTCCTTCTTCTTTTATTTCCTTCCTTCTTGCTTTATTCCCCACCTCCCTCACTCCCTACCTACCCCGCTTCCTTTTTATCTGCCTGTCTTCTGTTTTTCCATCCCTTCTTTCTCTCTTTCTTCTTTTATTTCTTTCTCCAATTATATTTTTAGACTATCTTATTTCAAGTGATCACTTTGCATCTTTATCTTATCCTTTTCTGCCAGAAAAGGTAAATAAGCTGTCATGACATTTTGTCTTTATTCTACCTTTCTGTATACCCTTATTCTTTTTAAACATCAGTTTATCATTAGAAGTGTTACTGGAGTGGCCTACTACTCTGAAGAGTATAATAGGAATAACAAAAATATACCACCACATTTAACAGTAAGACTACTCAGAGTTTATCAGATATTTATCGTGTACCACTCTTTAAATGCTTTTTTTTTAATTAAAAATCTGTGGATCTGTTAAATGTTATCATTCACACTTGATGGATAAACACGCTTGAGTAGGCAGCCTATGAAAATGAATTATAAGGTAGAAGAATAACTGTAAATTTTACACATTTATTCCCATTTCTCTTTCCTCTAGCTATCACTGTTTGCTATTAAAATCCTTCACACAAGGCACCTAAAAATGTTTAAAATGTGCAAAGAAGCTTCTAAACACATACATTAAAATACAGGTGAGATAAAATAAAAAGAAAAGAAAGTATAATATAAAGAACTTCTTTGACACAAGTGTAACCTCCACATACACTACCAGGCAAGTATACTTGATATCAGAGAACAGAAAACTTCAGAGTACAAACAAATGCTTTGAATTTATTTAAGACGTTCAGTGCAAACAAAGGGAAAGACGTGGGACGAGTTGACAAACAGTATATATTGCATTTGGTTCGACAATAATTCTACCTCATTTGGGGTGTATACAACATTCATGCCCTTCTCTCTTGCATGGTCTCCCTATCAATGGTGCACACACAAGGACAAAAGCTGACATTTGAGTGTTTCTGGAAAGGAAGACTCATGAACCCATAAGGGGTGTCACCAACTGTTGGCTAAATAAGAATACATGAATACTGAGTGTCTCATGTATATTTAGTGTTTCATACATATTTAATATTCCAGGTGTCACAGGTATATTTAGTGCCTTGTGAAAATTAGGCAGGTGTCTCTTTATTCTGCCATATCTATCTGTATTCACAAAATTATGATTTACTTATTACATTTTTCTAATAAACATCACAGTTTACGCACTTACCTTTGCTTAAGATGTCAAACATTTCATTTATTTCCCTTTTATCCACAATGGGCTACATATACACAAATATAGAAAATATGCATTAAAGTAAGAAAAATTAACTGGAGAGTAAAAGAACATACAGAAAAGCCACGGAGCACTTCCTAAGCAAAAGTACTGTTGTACAATGCTGGAAATTGCATAAATTGGAATTCTTGACTGGAAAGTAACATGATCATACATCTTAAAATCTTCCAAAATTCAAACTTTATAATTTTACCTTAAATAATTATTCAGTGACACAATATGCATGCAACAGTGTTACTTGATAGCAAATTTTTAAAAATAAGTGTGTAAGTATAAAATATTGATTCAGTGAACAAAATGACAATTTTAAAATGCTCATATTAAATGAATATTGCCACACAGATAATTAAAATAGCATCTAATTATAATTTTAATTGTATAAATCTTTATGTAATCATATAAATAATTATATTTTATAATACATAATTTTATGATTTCCTTTGTGGAAAATATTTAATGTATAAAACTGAAAGAGAAATAATGTTCATGCAAATTACACAAATTTAGAAAAAAACAACATATGTTAAATAACTGTATGAAAACCTTAAAATTTCATAATACTCCTATTAAATGATAGCAATTTGCAAACTACAATGAACCACTATATTCCTTATGCAAAAAAATTGAAATGCTATTTCACAAGACTAAGGATAAGTATGTGTGCGTGTCTGTATGTCCATCATAAAGGAAGGTTGTGTGCTATTTCTATCTCTCTCTGTAATTTTTTACAAATAAAAAGCTTCCAAATTGTACATTTAAGCCATTTTAAAGTAATCCCATGAAATAATACAAGGGTACACTAGGGGGAGGAAGAGTACTTACCAAAAGTTAACTTTGAAGAGGGCATTGAAGAAATGTGAACTTCATATTTTTTAAAATTTAAAACCACAACAACTAAGATGCTACTCATAATTTTGACAAGATAACGTTGATGGAACAATAGGTCTCACTGAAAAAATCTTTCTTCATGTATTAATCATATCACCAATCAAAAGTAATTTAATTCAACTTCAAAAGCAACATGGACAAATTTACTTTTTTAACAACTTGATATTCTATATAATGATACAAAGAAGTATAACATTTCTTTCTTTAATACAGAAAGATAATTTAAATAACTTAAAGGTTAATAAAAACAATAAAAACTGTTAGCCTTCATATTGTATTGTTTTGACTGCTCGAAATTTGGAATTTTATACAAAAAGATTATTGTCATTTGTCACATTTGCAGAACTGACTATTACTGTAAAATATATATGCAAACATTTTCTTACCAGATTCTTCTCTGAATTTAATGACAATCCAAAAAATGAGCAATGTAGTTATTTAAAATGCTGGATTTTCTTTTTAATTTTATTTGATCCTAAAATACACTACATCCATGAAATATCAATAGAGAAAAATAAGAATTTAATAGTAGGTGTTTGATACAGATAGCCAAATTTCTTTCTTTAGTTGAACTGACACCAGCGAGGTATGAAAATGCCAATCTCCCCAGCAATAGTCTAACATTTGCCAATATTCATTGAAACCAGTTATAACTTAATACTTGTCATTATGGAAGGCCAAACATGAAAGTTTTCAGTGTTTGTATTTTAGCTTTTTTAGTTATTACAGAATATAAATGATTTGGAAAACTGTTTATTGGTTATTCCTGTTTTCTTTTGGGGGCCTTTGCTCTATTTGACATTCCTACTTTATCCCTTTTCCTTTGCTTCATGCGAGAATGTTATTGTGGACATCACATTTGATCATCTTATATTAAAATAAATGTGGTCTAAAGCTTCACAAATTTTATTGCATATCAAAAGTAAAATATTTAAATTTTTAATCACATCCCCAATTTTTGCAACTCTAGACTTTCACATTTTATTGTTAATTCGTACAACTGCAGTTGTGGATAGCTTCCCTGGCAAAATGTGCCATGGTAGACATCACCTTCCCTAGGCATGGCTAGAGAAGGTCTGTGTCTAAAACAAATAAAACTTCCCTAAAATCTGAATGCTACCAGGTATACCAACAAAACTTAGGTGATTTTTATTTCCAAATAAATAGCTGATCCTGAAATAGAATAAAAAGAACTTTATCTTAAACTTGATATATTTTCACCAATATCTGAGATAAAAGATAACCATTTCCTTGCCAAATCCAGTGGTTCACACAATATTTGTATAGTAAAAATGACATATATGATTCTTAAATTACTCAGTAATTTAAGACATAAAATTTAAGAGACTTACTCTTATTCTTGTTTATCCCTCTTACAAATGGTAATCTTCCTCATTAGTGAAATACATAAGAATTGTATTTATAAATATCACATTGTATCTCTAGTGTAAAAAGTAATAAGAAATGTAGGACTAATAAAACCCAAAATGTGTAATTGCTATTGTAAAAAAGAGAGGAAAAGAAAGTGCTCTAAAGGATATAACTGGATGTATGTTTAAGTGTGTTAGATCGATAACCATATTACTAACTTTTTGTTGGATACATGAACAGAACTGTATGCAGTCAGTTTCACTGTTTATATGTCCACTTTGTATGCATTACTTTTCTAACTTGAACAACTATTTCTAAGAAGACAGTATGTAATTTTATCAACTAGTGATTTCTAACTGGTTATTTTTTTTGAAATTATGTATTATTTCTGCCCTTTTTCAGTTTTGTTTTTTTTCTTTAAATACAATTTTTTTTAAATGGTAATCTTTTGTGTGTTCTCAATTTCACTTAACTTTTTTTTATTGGAGTATTCATTTTTCTTCAGGAAATAAATAACTCGATAGTCAAAGTATATCTCTGTGTGTGAGAGAGAGTATGTAAGATAGAGAGAAAAAGAGGGAGGGAGGATTTTTATGTGTGACTTTTAAAAAAATCTTCTCAGTTAAATCTGTAAGATTTTGCTTTTCCTCCTATGTTTGACTGACATAAACATGAAGATAAAAATCATGATAGGCTATTGAACAGTTTATCTGTTTGTAGTTTAGCTTCAAATATATGACTCTAAAATTCAGAATAGATATATCATCTGATGTAGTTCAAATAATTGATTCATAAGTTAGCTACATCAGGCAGGTTTTGATGGTATCTTTGTAAATATGCTGGAGCTTTGAAATGCCTGATGGTATCTCTCCTACAGACATGAAAGGCATTTAGAGGTTGGAATACGCTATCATTACAACCTGTATTCCAAACACAGTTCATGAGGCCTATTAACTATAGTACAAGGGACTGAATATCGCTAAAGTGCAATAAAAAGAATGATAACACAAGAATGCTCTTATAATTGAGCTTTAAACAAAGTATAGCTTTTATATGAGACCTTTAGAAATAAAAAGCAATTTTAAGATGTTTAAAGTAAAATCAAAATGATAGTAAATAACAAGATCAGAACACCTAGAAACACATCCAGCAATCCATATTGTTAAATATATTTTTTCATTCAAGATCTGATCCAGATATCTTGCTTTTAAAGATGATATTATATTATACCCACACTGGAAAAGTACAGTCACTCTTTGCATAACCCCAGATGGATGCACATACATCTTTTATTTCTAAAATGAGTTGCATTTTAAAGTACTTACATAGAGAAAGTTCTATAGAGCATGTGTAAACATAAAAGTTTCTGAGGTCGGCACAGTACCCTAAATAAAATGTATTTGGTAATTCTATACAGGTTCCCTGCACCTTTTGATTGTGAATATTTTTTATATTTCATAATTACTAAGACAAACACATACAAAAACACTCTAAACTATGCTATGCCATCATCATTATCCTAACTGCTGTCATATTCAAAAAGTGTAGTTTTAGCAGACTTGAAATCCTTCTTTTTATGCTTCTCTTTCATTCCACTCCGTACTACAAATACATGCACCTCAAACACTCAAATCCTACGAGATAGTTACATCCATTTACTTTTAACTTTTTTGGCAATGATTTACTGATCACTTACTATATGTCAAGAATTGTGCTGAGAACTGAGGACATGGTAGCAAATAAAACAAACATCTCATTTTATGCTCTTGAAAAATGTACTGGTATACTACTGCAATCAAGAAATAGGACTCCAGAGTGATGTTAGAATGATAGAACAAGCATCAATTTAACAGCCACATAGATGATACCATCTTGGGAGAACCCAAAATCCAATCAAGAAGTTGTAATATCCTAGAAAAGGCATGGGGCAGAGAACGGCTGCACTGAAATGGGTGAGAAGAGCAGTTTGACTTTTCCTATGGGTCCTTCACTTCCAAACCAGCCTAGTTCAGCAGGCAGGGAAAGCTCCATAGTCTCACAGATGCTCACTGGGGAAAGGGGAGGGCAAAATGTTCATCTGGTGTCTTTGGAAAGGTTGGCATAAAAACCCTGTCCTGACTTCTCCAGGGTACTGAAGGATTTGACGCAGTTCCAGTTCCCAGGGGCGCTTGTGAACAGGGAGGAGAGGATCACCATGAAGGGTTGCAGCTCCTACAGCTCGCTAGCGGCCAGAAGACGGCACAAGAAATGCAGGTACTTAGAAACAAGGAGCAAAGACCCGGATACAGGGGCGACGTGAAGAACACCCACTAAATTTAGTAACGGGGTGTTTAGAAAAAGAAGCAGGGCTACCCGATGATCCCTGCACTGGTTACCCGCAGGTTCAGTGAATATGTCATCTTTGGAAAAAGATCTAACCCCTTGGGAGAAAAGGCCAAGTACAGCGCAGCTGCCAGGCTGCGGAGGTCGGTGCTCAGCAGAGCAATGATTATCCAGAGCCACCTGTTGCAACTCCCTTCTCGCTGGGAGAAAGAGCCAAAACATCAAGATCGTCATAGACCAGGGTCTGAGGAAACCACAAGCCAGGAAAGCATTCAGAGGGTCCCTTTTGTTGTTACATAGACTTGTGTGGGGAGAACAGTGTGACAATCCTAACAGGGAGCTTTTACATGAAGACTTTTCTTTCTTCTTTCTTCTTTCTTTCTTTCTTTCTTTCTTTCTTTCTTTCTTTCTTTCTTTCTTTTTTTGGTACCAGTGATCGAACTCACAACCATGCACCTGCCAGGCAGGCACTCATGCTGCTGAGCTAAATCCAGGACCCTTAAGACTGGAACAATTGTGCATATTATTGTATGGTGATCTGAGGAACTCTTGAAGCTCATTATGTAAAATAACAACCTTAGTTATGCTCCTACCACCTCATTTTGAAGGCCTATATTGTCGGTGTTCTCAGCTCTTTGCTATTGTTTTTTATTTGTCTTTTTTGTTTCGTGTATTTTTAGGAATGTGTTTAGTTTTGTTTTGCTTTTCCCTCTACTACAGAAAGGATAGGTATACATGTAGTGACTCACACATGTGTAAAACTTCTAAAAATTTTATGAGAATTGATTATATAACACATGATGAAATGAACAGCTACTTTGAAGAAAAAGAGGCACTAAGGTGCCCAGTGCTGGCTCCATAGCCTCATGATGTGAAATCTTATTTCATATCATAGTATCCAGCAATACTGTTATTCTTTGTTCAGAGTGATATGAGTCTGTTTTGTATTGTTTAATTTCAACATACATGAATGTATGGACATCTATTTTGAAGAGAATGAGAGACATTATGGCAGCCATTGTTGACTTCTCTGTTGTCTGGTGTTGAAGGCCTAGAATGCGTTCATCATCCTGTTCTGATCAGTTTAATACTATTTTGTTCTGTATGATCTGGGTTAGAGTGGGTTAGGCTAACCCTAACCCTAACCCTAACCCTAACCCTAACCCTAACCCTAACCCTAACCCTAACAACTATTTAGAAGAAAACAAGAGACAATGTGATAGACAGTGATGATCTCCTGTTGCCTTGCTTTGAAATCTATGTCTCTTACATTGTTTTCTTATGATCTGCTTTGTTCTGTTTTGTTATGTTTAATTTTACTCTCTTTAAAATAAAAAAAAAATGTAAAAAAATTCAGAGAGCAGTGACCAAGTCAGCAGTTATAAAACCTTGGGAAAGAAAGGAACAGGGCAATATTCTGGCTAACAAACCAGAACCAGACACTGAGAGATATGTGGAACCATCAGTTGCAGGGCAGGCGGCTTGTTGTCTCTAGCATGATCCATGGAAGAAAGAAGAAATACACTGGAGCATTGCTGAGCTGGTGTTTTCACAATGCTCACCTAAATAACAGCCAGCCCTGTGCCCATGGAGTGGATGTCCCTCCCACCATTAGCCAGAAGATGCTGTAATCTGTAAGCCCTAAATATCACTGTGACTGTGGGCTGGATAGAGACCCCTTGCAAGATGCCAATAGAGAGTTTGAGGGAGCCAGGGAGGAACGCTGTGGTCAGAAGTGGTTGCACAGGATGCTCACATGTGCAGTATAAAAAGAGCAGAGCTAAGCAGCTGTGAAGATTATCACAGAGAGAATGGGGCAGAGAAGGCCCTTTTAGAAATCAGAAGATGGAATACTTTACCCACCACAGTGCCCTGACTCCCTCTCTAACATCACTGAGAATATACAATGATAAGAAAAAGGCAAACACCTCTGACTAGCCCTACCCTCAGGATAACAACTGAAACCCAGCCCATCTCCACCTGAAGAAGGAAGGAGAAGCAGGCCTAGTGGTCCATCCAGACCCCACCAGTCCATTTATTCACTAGCAGACAAGAGAACAAATCATAAGGAAGGAACCACTTCAAGCACCAGTGAATGCATCCAACCTCTGGACTCAACCACAGAGGACTGGTGCTCCACCATCCACCACAGTTAACAAAGAAGTGTCCTACAATTGTGAACTTACAGGGAAGAGGACACTGGTTGAATTCTGACAGAAGTATAAATAAGACTGAAAAGACTTGTGTGTGTGTGTGTGTTTCTGTTCTTTCCTCTACATGTAGTATAATTCCAATCAAAGTAACAACAGCATTTCAATGGAATTATAAAAATGATTCTAAAATTTATATGGAACCAAAAGAGACACAGAATAACCAGAGCAGTCCCAAAGCAACAACAGCAAAAAAGGAGACACTACAATCCTGGATTTCATGTTATACCACAAAGATCTAATAACAAAGACAGCAAGGTACTTCAATAAAAACCAACATGCAGATCAATGCAACAGACTGGAAGATACATGAACAATCCCAATCAAGGTCAGTCACCTGATTTTTGAGAAAAAGTGTCAACAATATAAGCTGGAGAAAAGGTAGCTTTTTAAACAAATAGTTCTGGGGAAACTGGTTATCCATTTGCAGGCCCATATATGCCATTTGTACTAAAATTAAATAAAAATGGATTGAACACCCACCTATGAAAACAGAAACATTTAACCTCCTGGAAGAAAAAACTGACAAAACTCTTGAAGATATAGTCATAACCAATGACTTGCTGAGTAGAACCCCAGTTGCACAAGAAATATAACAAATGAACAAATGGGATTATATTAAATTTAAAAGTATTCATACACAAAGCAAACAAACAAAGAGTGAAAAGATAAGCTACAGAATAGAAAAATGTTGCCATCTAGTCCTTGCATAGAGGAATACTACTCAGAATATACAAAGAACAGAATATTAGAGCCTCTAAAATAAAAGACACAGTGAAAACATGGGAAATTGAAATGAATAGATAGTTCTCACAACAAGATGTCCAAATGTATAATGAGTATGAGAAAAATGTTTAGCATCTTTTGCCATTAGACACATGCAAGTAAAAACCAAGTTGAGATTTGCTCTTATGGGAGGCAATGATACTTAATGAAGAACAAGATACAGCCTGTGTTTTGTTTTTCTTTTCTTTTAATGCACAATTCTTTGATTCAGCCCTAACTATTCCAACTGAATTTTTATATTATCCATGATGGTCTTTACTGATGAATACTAGACAGGTTAGTATGTAATTTGAAACTACCATCTCTCTTATTCCTGTAGAGTGAGTGTTAAAAGAAAAGAAAGGAGATGATTTTGATGGGTCCTGAGTGATCAAAGATAAAACATGTGGTTACTTCTGAAAACCATTGTCACATAGAGAGGGACACACAGCCAGTTTTCTGACTGTGGCAAACTAGGTTTAAATCTCAATTTAAGAACAGTGTAAAATATTGTAGTTAGCTGACACTGCATAAACTGCACATGTTCAATTCAGAAGATATTGTAAGCATAAACTCTGACTTTATTTCACATTTCAACTCAACATAATTAGTGAAACAGTGAATTTCTTATTACAGAGACTTTTGCTAAGTTTTATTAATATTGTAAATCTCATTCTACAAATTAAAATAGAATTCCAATTAAAAATTATAAAATGGTGAGTTCAGTCCTCATAATTAATTAGTGTCATTTAAACTGTCATGATTTAAAGATATATACTAATATATATCAAATATTCATATTTGTAATAGATTTGACTTACCAAAGGTAAAATTAATTCATTAAAGCCATTTTACATTTTATATTTCTTATAGAAGGACTTCACTTTTTGTGCAGATATTACTTTATTTTATAGAGCATTATTGGCCAAAAATACCACTTTTTCCCACTAATTCTTAGCTACAGCATTTTTTGAGTGTCTTCCACTCTACAATTGGTGCAGTGATAGTTGTTACTCAAAAATAAAAAATAATGTAAGCAGTCAGTAGTCTTTGTCTGAATTATTAGACTCTTAGCAAAAGTTATATTCACTTTCATAAAATGAAAAATGTAAGAGAACAAATATTTTCAAAAAATCATTTCCTCATTGTGTAAAGCTTTTAAGTTATGTATTATTCATTGTCATAGTTTAAGATATATAAGGAAGTAAAAAAGACCTTGAGGTGTTTTCTAGTCTATTTTCATGTGCAATCTCAGTTGTCATAAAAGGAGGTCAACAACCTTCTTAAATTCTATTTCAGTACATAATTCTCCTACTTTTCATCGTATTATTCTTAAACAAATCTGAATTGCACAGGTCACCGTTTGACTCCATTTCCTCCACTTTGTAGTGGATGTGATTTCTATTTTTGAAGACAGATTTATCAGATTATTTTTTCTCCTGGCACAAAACCCTCCACTGATAAAACTTGCAGGATTAATTCTTTAGTATTTCATAAGTACTTACCAATTCTTCAAATTCTAATGTTTGGTGAAACTATAGAACTACAGTATAACAATTATATTTCTCTTTCCTCTGAACTATTTATTCAATCTAATATTTGAACCATTCTCATTCATTCAAATATCATGCTAAATTATATATTCCTTTATATATTCCTTGTAATTTCAGTCACCTGTGAGAATATTCAGACATTTCCCACTTTTAATGGTAACTTTTATTCCTCAACATGATTCATTCAGGAATTTATAACATCAAACATAACATTTCTCACATCTATTTATTACATATATATTCACAAACCTGTCTATGTTAGTCTTATTTGCCTAACATATATGTTTAACTTTAGCAAGACCTTTACTTAGAAAACTTCATTTATTATGATCAAATTTCAAAATTTTTAAGTAGATGAATTATGCTATATATTTTGGAAATCAACATGTATGACACATACGCTTGTTTTATCAAAACCTCAAACTGTTCTGATTTTTAGCCAAGTTGGTTTTTAGAATGGTTAAAGGAATTAAACATCCTATCAACTCAGCTCAAGAATTTTAAGCCTCAGAGTTATTTGTATGTGAAAATATACCTCAAACCATTCAAGTTTCAGTATTTTATTATCTTAAATGTAAATTTATAGCTGGTAATTATTTTTCTAACTTTACAGCTGTGTTTGAAAGAAATTTCATTTGCCTAGTTTCTAAATCTTCACAGTTAATAATACTGTAAAGTGATCTTAAAACTCTGTAAATAAGTCATGGTTATACATTTATGTAATCCTATGTGTCTGCATTTTTACTCTTTTTCAGCTATTTCTCTGTTTATTCATTATCCCTTAGCTGCCCCAGGATTACCAACATGTTGATCAAACTCTACATTTCAATTGGTATTTCTTAGAATGCATATGCTCTCCTCACAACTTAATAATAGTTCTGCTATTAAAAATACACTTGCATTGCATCTTTATTCAAGAAGAAGAAAAATATTCTCTTTGGTAGTTTATATTTGAAAATTATGATGAACTTTTCCTCTTCCTATGAAATAATATCTTGTCACCATAGAACATATTTCACATTTATGATGTGCACTTTTTCCTTTGGGAATTTAAAATACTTTAAATAATTTGGGCTTTGCATAGTTCCCCCAGAATTGTAGAGTATGAGTGATAACTGCCTTTAGAATTCCTAATAGCTAAATTACAATTATTATGCAAAGCACTACAATAGACAGTTATATGGATTGTTAAATGACTTTGCCTTTTTTGCAAACTATAATCATTTTCCTTTATTAGCCGAAGGATTTTATAATTTAAGGAAGATGAGAAACCTATAAGTCACGCTTTCAAATAAGGAACATGGATATTGCAAACATTAAATTCCCCCATAAAAATGTTAAGGCATCATTAAACTAGGTTCAGATTAATACAATTCAGTCAACTCTAGATAGATATCTCCCATAATAAGCTGAAACAATACCTAGTGATCTAAGATGTAAAATATTTTACTACAGCCAATTTATAAACCTATAAAACATACAGGTATCATTCAACCTCTTTATTAATAGTGCATGCCTTGTATTAAATCAAAACCAATTTCAGACCCCTCCCCTTTGGCATCCTTTCCTCAGCGGTTGCCCCTCATTATGTGTTATCTCACTGGAGCCCATCCAAACTGAATGACAGCATCTTTCTTTACTAGAAGCAGAACAGGCAATTCCAGGCATGGTGGTACGGCATAACTTTCTCTGAGATTTATAGACATATTTTTCCATCCTCAACCCGCAACATTCAATGTGCTAATGTTGATGAATTTGTTTTTCTGTAGGTAGATGTTTTTTTATTTGCTCATTTTTTGGAAAAATGAGATTTATTATTTTTAAAGTTTGTCACACTTCTTCACAAATGAATTATACTCACAAGAAAACTGGTCTTAGAAAAAATCCATGTCTCAGACAATGTTAAATCTGGTTGGAGGATTTCTATGAAAGTCAACATTTTATACTGAGTTTCTGAGAATTTTAATGGATAATCTCATCTGGTAATTTCAATGTAATGCAACAATTTCAAAATAATGTCAATTTTTAATGATCACAAACATGTTACTGGGTCTGAATTCTGTGGGGTATCTGCTCCACCTGGTAAGGTAACCCACTGGTTGGAATTTAGAATCACCTGAATCATTCTTCAACTACCTAACAGTTGTGTGGTGTGGCCATTAAGTCTGCATGGTATCCCCAGCCTGGTGGCTATAGGTCAGCTGGGTTTATTCACATTGACTCTGGTTCCCAAAACAGAGTCACAAGGGAGATAGAAAATTATGGGCACTCTATCTCCTTTTAATCAACCATTGTAAGTCATACACATTACTTCTACTTCATTCAGATTGTTAAGAGATAGGCAATAAATCAAATCTAAAAGCAAGGCTGGGAAATGAGGGATTGGAAACATAACAACCTTTTTGATTTGAGAAGTAACAAAATGTGTGTATACATGTATGAGATTGTCACATCAAAAGAAGAATTAACAACCTATCTTTAAATACCACTCTGAGCACTGTCAGTGGTTGGGTTCCCATCCAGCTCCCTAGGACACTGAACTGGCCCTCAATGGTTTTGTGGGCCTCAATGCACCACACTCAGCTTTTGTCTTTCAATTCAGGGAGCCAAGAACCTGCAAGGAAGTCAGGACTGTGTGAGTCCCAGGAGTTGAGGGCACAGGAGGTGATTTCCAACACACCTAGGGGAATCATTGGAACACCAATCAAAGCAAAGAAATACAGGAAAATAACAAAATGCAAGATGAAAAGGCAATCTAAATCTTCAGCCCATCCCAAGAAAGCATAGAAGCCATGTACATAGAAGAAAATAGAAGCCATACACCTGAAATGATATCAACTGAAAAAAAGAAGCAACTTGGGAAAGCTATGGAAAAACTCAAATCAGAAATAATTTCCCAGGTAAAATAAGAGATGAAAAAAGCAGGGAAAGAAATAGTGAACACATCTAATGAAGACACAGTTAAAAAATTAGAGGAATAAAGCAAACAGATAGAATCCCTGAAAGAACACTATATGAAACAAACAGAATGCATGAAGCACATTCAAAGAGATATACAGGAAATTAAAAATTCCATTGAAAGTTGGAAAAAAAAATGCCTCAACGAAAGTGAAGATAGAATTTCAGACCTCGAAGATAAGATTGCAGCTAGGGAAGGAAAGGAAAGATGTTTTTAAAATAATAAGGAATTAGGAAATAACAATTCAACAGCTTCAAGATGATGCAAAGAGAAACAACAAAAGATTAATAGGGATAAATGAAAAAGAAGGGGACAGCCCAAATAATATCAAGAGGATATTTACAGAAGTAATAGCTGAAAATTTCCGAAACATGAGAGTAGTAACTGACATATGGATTAGTGAAGCATATAGAACTCCAAAGAGCCATAACCAAAATAAAACTACACCCAGACATAAAACAATCACCATATCAGAAAGCCAACATAAGAACAGAATACTAAGAGCTGTTAGAGAGAAAAGACAGATCACCTAACAAGGAAAACCTACCAGATTCACAGCAGACTTCTCAACAAAAACAATGAAGTCAAGAAGAACATGGAGTGAAGTATTTCAGATCCTAAATAAAAACAACTTCCAACCCAGACTGATGTACTCTGAAAAACTGTCCATCAAAATGGATGGAGAAATAAGATACTTCCATGACAAACAACAGATGAAGAGCTTCATGATCACCAAACCAACTCTATAAAAAATACTGAAAGACTTTCTAGATACACATAGCAGAAAACCACTAAGCAAGGCAGACAATTAAACAGAATGGAAAGGTAAAGATACAACAGCAGAAAGATAACATGTCAACAATAAACCAATATATAACAGTTATAACTATTAATGAAAATGGCCTCAATTCACCAATCAAAAGAAACAGACTGGCAGAATGGATCAAGAAACAACATCCAACCATATGCTGTCTACAAGAAACCCATCTATCCCAAAGGGAAACTCATAGACTGAAAGTCAAAGGATAGAAAACAATACTTCATGCAACAAGAAACCAAAAAAAAGCAGGGGTAGCTATTCTGTTTGAAGACAAGACAATGTGAACTTCAAACCAAGAATGATTCAAAGAGATAAAGAAGGCCACTACATACTTGTTAGGGGAAAACTTCAAGAGGAAGAGATAACAATTTTAAATATATATACACACACACACACACACACTAAATTCCAGAGCACCTAGCTATACAAAGCAAGTATTAACAGAAATGAAAAATCAAATAAGCAATGACACAATTATAACAGGAGACCTTACATGCCTTTGACACAAAGGGACAGATCACTAAACAGAAAATCAGCAAAGAAATAACACAACTAAATCACACCTGTGAACAAATGGACTTGATAGATGTATACAGAGTGTTCCATCCAACAACACCAGAATATACATTTTTCTCAGCAGTGCATGGGACATTCTCTAAAATAGACAATATACTAGACCACAGAACATATTTAAGTAAATACAAAAGAATTGAAATTATCCCATGCATGTTATTGGATCATAGCAACATGAAACTAGAAATTAATGATAAAAGAAACCTCAAAAACTCCAAAAACACATGGAAACTGAATAATACTTCCTTGAGCAATCAGTGGGTCACAGAGGACACTAAAGAATAAATTAAAAAATATCTACAAGCAAACAAAAATACAAGTACAACTTACTGGAATCTGTGGGATGCAATGAAAGCAATCCTGAGAGGAAAATTTATTGTGCTGAGTTCTCACAACAGGAAAACAGAACAAACACAAATAAACAACCTAATGCTACACCTCAAACATCTAGATAAAGAAAAGCAGGCCAAGCCCAAAGCCAAAAGAAGGGAGGAAATTATGATGATCAGAGCAGAAATTAATGCAATAGAGACTAAGAAAACAGTACAAAGACTCAATGAATCAAAGAGTTGGTTCTTTGAAAGAATAAATAAAATTGACAAATACCTAGTCAACCTTATAAAAAAAGGGAAAAAAACTCAAATTCATGCAATAAGGAATGAAAAAGGTGAAATCACTACAGACTCTGTGGAAATACAGAAGATCATCAACACCTATCTGGAAAACCTCTACTCTCATAGGTTCAATAACAGAAGAAATGGACAGATTTCTAGAAACATATGAACCACCAAAGCTGGGTCAGGAAGATGTAAAACGACTGAATAACCCAATTTCTATTAATGAAATTGAAAGTATAATTAAGTCCTTGCCAACAAAAAAGAGCCCAGGTTCAGGCGGATTCACTGCAAAATTCTACAAGAAATACAAAGAAGACTTAATTCCAACACTCTCAAACTCTTCAATGAAATCAAAAGGGAAGCACTTCTTCCTAAGTCACCTTGAAACAAATATTACTCAAGTACCAAAACCTGAGAAAGAACAAACTAAAAAAGAGAACTATAGGCCACTCTCCCTAATGAACATAGATGCAAAAATTCTCAAAAAAATATTGGCAAACAGGATGCAGCAAATCATCAAGAAGATTATACACCATTACCAAGTGGGATTCATCCCAGGAATGTAGGGATGGTTCAACATACATAAATCAATAAATGTAATCCACCATACCAATACAGCCAAAAGTAAGAACCACATGATCATCTCTATAATGATCTCTATAATGCAGAAAAAGCTTTTGATAAGGTCCAACATTCATTCATGATAAGAACCTTACAGAGAATTGAAAGAGATGGTCTTTACCTCAATATGATAAAGGCCATCTATGACAAACCAACAGCCAGCATCATACTAAATGGCAAAAAACTGAAAGCCTTTACCTTAAAATCAGGCACAAGACAACGATGTCCCTTATCACCACTCCTATTCAACACAGTGCTGGAAATACTAGCCAGAGCAATTAGACAAGAGAGAGAAATAAAAGGAGTAAAGATAGGAAAAGAGGAAGTTAAATTATCCTTATTTGCAGATGACATGATATCTCACATAGAAGACCCCCAAAACTCCATTTAAAGATTCCTAGATATAATAAATAAATTCAGCAAGGTAGCTGGATACAAAGTCAATACTCAAAAATCAATAGTATTCCTATACACTAACAACAGAAGGACTGAGAGAGAAATAAGAGAAGCCACAACCTTCACACTAGCATCCAAAAAAATGAAATATTTAGGAGTTAATCTCATGAAAGAAGTAAAAGAGTTATACAGGGAAAATTATAATACCCTGAAAAAACAAATTGAAGAGTACCTCAGAAAGACATCCCTTGTTCATGGATAGGAAGAACAAACATTGTGAAAATGGCCATTCTCCCAAAATTGTTATACAGATTCAATTCAATCCCAATCAAAATACCACTAAGATACCTCATAGATCTAGAGAAATTACTCCTAAAATTCATCTGGAACCAGAAGAGACCTGGAATAGCAAAGGAATTCTAAGCAGCAAAGGCAAGGCAGGAGGCATCACAATCCCTGACTTGAAGTTATACTGCAAAGCTACTGTAATAAAATCAGCATTGTACTGGAATAAAAACAGACCTGAAGATCAATGCAACAGATTGGAAGATACAACCACAACCACAAATACACTCAACCACCTTATCTTTGATAAAGAGGCCAAACATGTTCACTGGAAGAATGATAGTCTCTTTAATAAATGGTGCTGGAAAAATTGGCTGTCCATATTCCGAAGACTAAACTAGACCCATGCCTATCACCATGTACTAAACTAAAATCTAAATGGATCAAAGATCTAAATATTAAAACAGAAACACTAAATCTGTTGGAAGACAAAATCAGTAAAAATCTTGAAGACATAGGGGTAGGTAGAGAATTCATGAACAAAAGTCAAACCACATGGGAAATACTTCCTAGAATCAATAACTGGGATCACATCTTATTAA
Source organism: Dolichotis patagonum (assembly GCA_004027295.1). NCBI lineage: Eukaryota > Metazoa > Chordata > Mammalia > Rodentia > Caviidae > Dolichotis > Dolichotis patagonum. Next base: position 73,154 of record PVJX010002527.1, on the reverse strand, counting down.
AGAGTTTCTCTATGTCAAAAAAGATCTCCAGCAGAGTGAAAAGAAAACCCACAAACTGGCAAAAAATCTTAGTGAACTGTCCCTGAGACAAAGGACTTCTGTCTAGAACTTATAAAGAATTAAAAAAAATCAGACCCTCGAAATTCAAAGACCCAATCCAAAAACGGGCATCCGAGATGAACACACAATTCTCAGATGAAGAAATACGAATGGCAAATAAATACATAAAAATTGTTCATCATCATTAGTCATTAGAGAAATGCAAATTAAAACCACACTGAGATTCCATCTCACTCCAGAAAGAATGGCCAAGATAGAAAACACTACCAACAACAAGTGTTGGAGAGGCTGTGGGGGAAAAAGGAACTCTTCTGCACTGTTGGTGGGAGTGTAGACTGGTGCAACGACTGTGAAGGTCAGTCTGGAGATTCCTCAAAAAGCTGGGATTGGAAATTCCATTTGACCCAGCTATTCCACTTCTAGGCATATTCCCAGAAGATCTGAAAACATCATACCACAGTGATATATGTACACCCATGTTTATAGCAGCACAATTTGTAATAGCCACATCTTGGAAATAACCTAAGTACCCATCAATTGAGGAATAGATAAAAAAAAATTGTGGTATTTTTATACAATGGAGTACTACTCAGCTATAAAGAATGATCACATTGAGATATTTATAAATAAATGGATGCAACTTTAGACCATACTCATAAGCGAAATAAAGCAAACTCACATATATAAATACCGTGGAGTCTTTCTAGTGTGAGAAATGGTAAGAGTACTTAATATTTTATAGTAATCATGATTCCCCACTACATAGCTCTGAAGCCTTTCAATATTTTCATTCACCAGTTGGTATGGTTTTATTCTGTTTTGTTTGACTTTATTATGTGTGATGGTATGAACAGCTGTTTTGAAGAAAACAAAACATTATGGCAGCCATTGCTGATTTAATATCATCTTGCTTTAAAGTCCTACCATGCTTTTATGTTTCTATTATCATTGGTTCTATCATGTTCTGTCTTATTGGGATTTTAATATATGTGATAGTATAAACAAAGTTTTTTATGGAAAATGAGATTTCCATAGCCATTGATCATTTTCTGTTATTCGGTTCAGAATCACCTGGAATTATTTCATTATTTTGAATGGTTTTATACTATTTTGTTATGTTTTATATTATTGTATTTGAAGCCATGCTCAACTATTACAAAGAAAGAGACATTATGGTAGCTACTGTTAATATCCGATTGTCTTGTTGTAAAGTGCTGTGTTGCTTATGTTGTTCTGTTCTGATTTGCTTTGTTCTGTCTTATTTTGTTTTACTCACTTTAAAATAAAATTAAAAAATAAATAAATATCACTCTGAAAAATGATCAGCTATTTCTAAAAATATATTGAAAATATAAATTTATATTTTTATTACTACATTCCAGTGATGTAGTAACAGACATGTCTTCTCAGGTCAGCTTGCTAAAAATATAAGTACAATGAATAAAAATGTAAAATTTATAAAAGTAATATACTTAAAAGAGAAAGTTCACATTCTCAGTCATCACAGAAAAATGAATGAATTAAACTATCAAAGAATTTAAATACCATTTGAACACCAAATTTCTCACACATGATTGGGAAATAAGTTATTTTAAAGCTAAATGTTTCCAAAGAAATTTTAATTAATTGCAAAAAAATATACCAAAGAATGCAAACCAAATAAAAATAAAGACAATCCAGAATAATACAAACAACAACAAAAAAATATGACTGCTTGCGATTATTTAAAATGCACATGCATCTAAGTATGTATAGTGTCCACATAGCAGATATAGAATATATGTAGTTATATAGTCCATATTGAGACATAAACATTAAGAAAATCCATAAAAATTGTTGAACAAAAAAGGCCATCACTGAATTTGCTACAATAAATTTACACAACAATGCATTTCTCATTTACATAGCAATGACTGTCCCCAGTTCTTAGGAAATTTTCCTCACTTCACCTTAATATATTAACACCAGCCAAAGAAAGTGCCTTAATATATTCTTGCAAAGAGATAACAATGTAGTTCATTAACATAAATGTTTTATGAAAATCAGCATAAATTCAAGAAGTGCATGTCATTGTCTTTCTTGTATGGTAGGAAAAGTGACATGTAGTACACTGATAATTTGTTTTGCTATTTGGCCAAAGTCTGTAAGAGGTAATTCTAGAAGATTAGCGACCAGCAGGTCCAAAGAAAATCTATGTGGATCCCTCCATTAAGTAAATCACACAATACTCATGTTGCCCACAGGAAAGTAAAATCCAGAGATAAATCACTTTCAAACCAGATGGATAGGATGACCCAATGTTTTAGTGAACTTCCTATCACTGTGACCAAATGCCTGAGATAAGCAAATTAAAAAGGAAAGACATTTTTTTGTTGTTGTTGTTCATGGATTCAGAAGATTCAGTCCATAGTCAGCTGGCTTGAGACAAAAAGAAAGACCCAGAGAAGAAAGGGTTGAAGAACAGAGTTTCCAAGGACAAAGCCCCACGGCACAATGCCTTTTGTTAGACTCCACCTTCTGTTTCTGTCACTTCCTAAGAATCCCATAGAATTATGATCTCATGAATGGACAACTAAGAAAGTTCAAACCCTCCTGATCCAACGAACCCTCTAGGTCTCACCTCTAGATACTGCTCTTTGGAGACCAAGTCTTTATGATAAGAGTCTTGGTGGAGGATATTTCATATTTAAACCACAACACCTAGCTAACAAATGTCAATATCCTTTATATTTTTTTTGACCACCTCTGTGCTTACATAATGAAGCCATGATAACAGTGAGCATGGTGGCAAAGAGGGAAGCCACGCACCAATCCACAATGTGACGCTTCCCTCAAAATGGCTGCCCAAGTGTATCATTTGTAAGTATCTAGCCAGGCAGTATCAAAAATGAATGCCACCCCATATATGGCACAGTTTCTTTAGGGTTAGGTGGGTGAAAATAAAAGAGCATTGTAAATCCAGACATCCATATTGTGCTTTGCCAAGAGTCTACCATCCATGTTGATATCAAGGAGCACAGTGCAATGCTCCACTGAGGTAGAACAACTGAGCTGATCTCTTCCACCCTAACTTAGGGAGCATAGCCACATCAAGCGTCTCCAAAGTGTCTGCCTCTTACTTCCCAAGTAAATGAAGTTCCTGAATTCTCACAGGAATTGAAGTTAACCTAGTCTGTAGACTCACAGCATAGTTCTTTCTACTACTTTTATGTTAATATAACATCAATCTTGAAGTTCTAAGGAACAGTGAAGCCCTATAGACCATGTCTAGGTGTCATTGTTAACATGTTGAATTACAACTTATTGTGAGTGAGTTCATATCACTCTTCTACAAAGCCTACTTCTCCTCTCACTGCAATCTGGCACCCTCCACTCAGCCTTTTTCTGTTTTAGTCCCCAGATGCCTGCTTAGAGATAGTAACAAAGTACATGTGCAGCCTTGCTTGTACAACCAGCATAACTTGTCTACGACCTTTAGCTGAAGTTAGGTCTACAGCTTCAACTTGAATGAGTGTAAGCAGAAAAGCCCCTGAGGGGTAGTAGCAGGGGTATAATGTGGTCTAGGAAGAAGAATGTTGTCTTTGGAAGAAAATGGTAGTGATAGTCATCGTATAAGGACCCAAATATTTGTAAATAACTTCAAAAAATTTATTTGAGAGCAAAAAACACTCCAGGTTATATTTTTACCAATGTTTTTACTTTTCCTTCCCTTTAGTGTGTGTGTTTCTCAATAATATAAAATAGACTGATATTTTGATTTAAAAATGTTCTTTTCTGTGTAAGTTAATTTTATGTGAGACTTACCCTTCCTGAGATAACACAAAAGAAAAGAAACACATTTTCATCAGGAGATCAATTAAAAAATATTCATTTATAGCCATGGAATACAATCTTTTAAACCCTAATTCATGTGTAAAATATTGAAGTGTCATGTAACTCACTAGATTATTGAAAAGACATTTTTAAAATGAATCTGTGCTTCTATTTAATAAAAAAAGTTCACAAATTTATAGGTTGCAACCTATATTAACTGCATGACTAGCATTACTCATTTCATGCAATAGAACTTGGGAAAACAAAGGTAAATAAACATTGAAAAGTAGTTTAATAAACTTGCAGGATTCACTAGGCACACAGGATACCAATCCATCAAGAGACCTCCACTAGTGTTATTTAGTACAATAAGTGAAACATGGTATGTGAGGCAGAGTGAACCAGATATAGTCAACAGAAAGACAAATAATATATTTGAAATTACAGCTGTAGCTCATGCTCCATCATTTCAAACCTCCAAGAGAATTTTTTTTAAATTGCACACAAAGGCTAAGCTTAATTATCATGCGAATGTCTGAAACACTTTGCTATAATAAATTTCCTAGGATTACAAGTCTACTAAACAGACTTCCTTCTCTTTCCAAATACATTATTGATCAGTTTAGCCACTGATTTAGAGCCACTGTATCTTCTCTTTTCTTTGAGTTTAAAGTTTGTCAGAGTGTCCTTGATAATTCTGAGAAACATCATTTCTACCTCCAGGGACTGCTCTGCAGCTGACAGTTCACAGAACTGGCACCGGTTATCCAGGGCCAGCCTCTGTCCTTCTTCACAGCCAACCTCGCGCACGTGACAGAGGTCTTGCTTGTTTCCAACCAAAAGCACTGCTGGTTCTATGACTCTGAAATACAGAGACGCAATGTTTGCCAAGATCTTTTCAATTACTCTTTTTAGGAAAAAAAAAAAAGGGAAGACATATCCAAGGATTACATGTCAAACTAGAAAACTCTTCAGTGTGCATGTATACACTTATGTCCACGTATGTGAGCATTGACACATATCTCCATTTACTTACAATAATCAGTGTAGAAAGAATGTAGTAAATAGTAGAGAAGCAACAAATATTTAAAGCATAGCATTTGGAAGAACATACATATATTCTTGGATTCTGACTTTGTTTACTAGCCAGGTATGAGCCTTACATTTCTAACTTTCAATTTCTTTATTTAAAAAAACACTAAATAAATCCTCATCACGGAGAGTTCTAAAAGATTACGTAAAATAATATGTATAAAACTATCTATTACAGTCCTAGGCACTGAAAGAACTTTACTATTATTTTTCATGATCATTATCATTTGTAAAATGAGGATTCACAATGTCTCTTACAGTTAACTGTAACAGAATGTTAATTTAGATAGACTTTTCCTAAGCAGAAATATTCAGCACTCGTTCCTGGTTGTATGTTTTGTTAACATCCATCATAATATTCTATAGAGAAATTTTAATTTTATGACTTTGTACTACTGTTTTGTTTAAGAAAATTTTTTCTCTATTAAGACAAGAATCTTCTGCCAGTACCAATGAATTTTTTCTTAGTTCTAATGAAATAGTTCAAAAATAGAGTTCGATTTGAAGAATACTATAAAACTATACTAGCCTTTAAAAGCATGGAATTACCATGATATTTACTATGGGGAAAAATAAATAATCGTAGCATCTTTAACTCTTACTGACAGCAGACTCCACTGAAGATTGTTTTAATTTACATGACAGTGCGGACAGTGTTGATATCTTTTTCAGTTAAGTTCACAGAATTATTGTAAAAGAGAAATGAGACAGAAGAGGTGAAAATAACTTGAAGAATAAGCCACAAATATCAGATATAATTTTATAAGAATATCACAATATACTCTCACAACCTTTCTATAAATTGAGAACTAGGAATTCTCCAGAACTTACTTAGTGAATAAATAAAAGAAATTGACTTTTAAATGTCATAAACATGATATATTTTCATACTATGTTGTGTTCTTTGTGGTTATTTTGGTTTTGAAAGAATATCAAAGAATTTCCTTTCCATATCCAACATTTTTCATACTGCTTATATGTAAGAGCTTTAAAGATTACAATAATAGAATTCTACAAAATGCAAGTATAGGAAGTCAAATCTATGAAATAAACCTCAGCAAATTTATCTACTTTTTTTCTACCATGCTGTCATAAGATATATAATCAGAAAACAGAGGACTAGAGATTATGATGGATTAAGGTAAATGTAGACAATAGAGTCCATCAACTAACTCCAGGGAAATATTTTGTCAAAGGCTTTTTCCTGCTCTCCTGATAGTAAGCATGTCAAATAGATACAAATATGCGTGTGTCAATTTATAATCATATTATAGTACTTTTTGTTTTCTAGATTAGAGTATTATTTTGGACTCTAAGAAGAAAACTGATTAAGAACACAAAGAATTCCTTAAAAGCATTTTGAACAAAAGTACTTGAAATCAGAAAACCTAGTCAAAATTTATAAAAATAGTAAACACTTAATAATCGAAAACTCCTATGCTTTCACTTTCCTCCACTAATGCAATTGTTTAAGGTGCAGTAATAACGTATCTTCCTTCACAGTCTGTGAATCAAGACAATAGAAAATTGTTGACCATCTCTTTACTTTAGGAGGTGAAATGGAGGAAGATGTACACCTATACTTAGAATTTGCAAATGGTTTGATTATTCAGTTTATCCTGTAATATACTGAACAACACAATGACCAAGAATTGCACTTCACAGGGTACCAAATGTAATAAATCTGAATTCATTTATTATCCTTAACATTTTTGTGAGAATGTAAAGGAAACATTGAAAAGCAAACTACCTTGTATACAGAGCGCCATTATTTTGCAAGTGAGTGTCATGTTAACAATAGAAGCTGTCTTGTAAAATAGCCATTTACTCAGGGCAAGTAACTATTTATGTCAGCCAGGATATAAAGCATTCACATCGTACTCCTTTTACTACATGTGCAACTCCTGTGGAATGGGAAGGTGAATTGTTCAGGGCTGTTAAACTTTGTAATTGGAAAGCTGTACTAAATTCTTCCTAATGATGCTTACAGCTATATGATGACTTACAAAAAGGGAAAAGGAAGAGAATGAACTATCTTACCTTTTGCAATGACTAGTTTGTGGCTCCCGAATTCTGTACAACAGGGCTTTTGCAAAAGCAAACGAAGACCTGTCACTGATGTCATACACGATGACAAACCCATCTGCCCAATGAAGCTCACTTGTGAGGGAAACTTTTGCCTTCTGTGACTGAAAATAAACAAAGTACATTGAAAGTGCTGGGATTAGGCATCAGTACCTCACACTTTACCTAGTTAATTAACAGAGACACGTCTATCCAGAAGAAGCTTCCAAGAGTGTAAGTTTTAAATGCTCAATTTCTTTCGTACCATCTTTTTCTTTAATTGAAAAGGATTAAAATTTGAAATATAGAAAGAAACAACAACACAGTTTTACCTACCACATTTTACAACTATTCTATAATAAAGTATCTAATTTTCTGAAATTCTGGTATGATAAAATACTTTGTATTGGAAAAAAAGACTTCTACTTATGTAGTAAATGGAATATCTATTGATTTTTGGCATTAGATTTAAATGCATAAAAGTAAAAATATTGACATTAGATTTAAATCCATAAAAGTAAAAATATTGACAAGATTTAGCCAAAGATTTTTTGAAAAAACAACTGTCCTAGACAGTTGCATGACTGATTCATTCATTTAGACTGGATCTTTCTATCTATGGCAGGCTCACTTGAAATTCACTGTGTATCACCACACTGGCCTTGAATTTTCCATCCTCCTGCCTCAGCCTCCTGGGTGTTAGTACTACAGACATAAACTACCATACCTTTCTCTCTTTTGAAATCTTAAACAGCTGACAATTTCTTCTCTACCATATACAATCCCACTTTAATTATTATAATGTTTTGAATGAACACGGAGGTTTACACCCAAAATGTATCTCAATTTTTTTTTGACAGCTGGCTATGTACAAAGCCAAACTCCTAAAGATAGTTGTGATTAGATAATTTTGATATAAATTTACAGAAAATCCATATAACAACATTTATAGCACTAAATGTAATCTCTGAATTTTTTTTTTTTTTTTTTTTTTTTTTTTTTTGTGCTGGGGATTGAACTCACCACCTTGCATTTGCCAGGTAGGCGCTTACACCACTGAGTTAAATCCCCAGCCTGAACGTTTTAATAATCACAATTGAAAAACAAATTAGCTTTAACATTAGCAATGTTTTCCATACTCTTATCTACTTTTCTTCAAATCATAATTGAGTAAATAAAATATAATAAAAGGATATTTTTCTTAACTTACTTGAAAACAAGGATCATAGATTTCCAGATTCAGCTGTTTTCCTTCCAAACACAAATGCTTATGATAGATAGATTCTGCCAAAAAGAAAAAAAGAAAAACACAGATTCACCGTTGACATGGAAAAACTCCAGAATAAAAAATGTACTCATATCTTATCATAGTAAATTCAACTTGTCCCATTTTAGTGCAATAGTAACTTTTCTTCATTGTCAATGACTAAAACCATGTACATGTTTTTATTTCCTCAGATAAGTTTCTCCCCAATGAACTTTGCCACTGCATCTATTCACTTAAATGCTTTATCTACTCACTTAGATGCTTACCATGGATGAAGTTTCTGTGTTGCTGTTTATGGACAATTTAGTCACCCCCAAATGATAACCATTTCCTCCAACCTACTGAAAAACATCACTTCAATAATTGTGCCTCTGTCTCTACTGTAGCATGATTTTATTCTTCTTTAACATGTCATTACCAATGTCTTACAAATATGTCAAATTTTTTCTAACTTATCTATCATTACACTGAGTGGTCAATTCTCTGTCTCATTCTTACTGCCTTATTGGTAATGTTAATGCAGTTGATCATTCTTGCTCCTTAAATATGTGACTTTCAGTGTCACACATTCACCTGTTTGGTTTTTCTTTTATCCCTTGTTACTTCAACTTGCTAATTCACATCCCCTATCTTCCCACTCTTCAAATATAGATCCAGTGCATTGATCCTTCTCTATCTATATGCCTTCATGGACTCACCAGCTCCGTGGCTTTACAGACCAATCATTTCTGATTAATCCAATTCATACCTATAACCAAGACATTTCCCCTGACTCCAGAAAGATAACTACTTGCCACTGGAAATATCCATTTAGATATGCAATGAACATCTCAGTCTTATCCCAGTGAAAACAATCCCATCTGCCTGGAAATTGTGTCTTCCATAGATTCCCACTTCTTTAAATGGCATATCCATAAATGCAACTTTTTAGGTAAAAACTTTAAGAATTCCTATGATTCTTTCTTCCTCGTATGCCCACATTTATTCTATTAAAAATCCATTTTTATTCTCCTTGCAAACTGTATTTTTAACCTTTTCAAGTCTCACTACTTCCATTGCTAACACTGTAGTTTAAGTCAGCAGCATTCTTTGCAAAGAAACTTCCTCATTTATCTGCTTTCAGTCCTTCAACCCTTTTCTGTTGGTCCCTACTCTATGCTCAATGAAGATCTGAAAGTACACTTGTAGCCAGAGAAGACGCATGTCTAACCCAATTGCTCCAATCTCCCCAGTCTTTCTGGGGTCAAACCAAAACTTTCCCTCCAAACTATAAATTTCATGAAGATTTGGGTACTTGTCTTTTTGGTTCACTGCTATAACATCTATAACTGAAAGGTATTAGATAACATCACCCTACAATGGATAGTTATTGAAGGAATGAATAAATTAATTCATTTCTACAACCAGTGCTTTGATTTTTAAAAACCCTACTTCTCTCCAAAATAGCAGTATTGCCATAAAATCAAGACCAATGCTGGCGGGTACTCTATAACGCATAGCAGAAATCTAGAGCAAGTATCTGGAGAGTTAATGTCTCCTGAGAGGATTAAGATTGACTTTTTAAATTGTCTAGATTACCTTTAATGCAATTTGTTATAGTTTGATAAAATCTTAAGTTACATTTCCATAGTTTTTCTAAACTTCACATCTTTGCTATTGATTCTGTACCATAAAATCTCTTTCTAGACATTAAAAAGTATCCACCCTCTACTCTGAAGAAACTGCCTGCAAGGGCAATCAACTCCCAAATTTTTAAGCAATGTTATCATTTCATCTTCTAGCCTTACAAAATGAAGTTGTTTTTGCTACTTTGTTTTCATAGAGTCAATGGCCTTCAGATTTTATTATGTTTTCAAAATATCTCTAGGTCTCATTTTTTTCCACTGAGATGTGAAAGCTACAAGTGTATAAACATTTCATTTGTTTATATAACTAGACCATATAAAAGATTAAGGTGAAGGTTCTTGTTGCTATTAATGTTGGGATATTACATTTTTTATTTATGTTTAATTTCATTGGTAGTAAGGAATATTTTCTAATGCCTGAGTCTTAACTCATGTGTTATGCTGACCTGTTACTGAGTTTTTTGCCCCCAGAAATCAAATACTAGGAATTTTCCTTTACATATATTTCTGCTTTCCATAATTAATTTTCAAGTACTTGCCCTAAAGTGTTCAAAAATGTCATATAGACTGAAATACTATGTCAGATACATGCAGAAAACAACACAATAGAATACTTTAAAGTTATTGTCTGAAAGACTCTTACAGTGCTACCTCATGGATAAATGTGAAAGATTTATTTCTCTTTTTCTTCCATAGAAAAACACACTTGCAAACATTAATTTGTTACTTGAAATAAGTAATATTGAATGCAAAATTATTCTTTTCTCCCAAATCCCACAGTGTCTATAATTATTTCATTCTTATTTTTTAAATAAAGAAAAAAGTCCTCTATCACCAAGCAAATGACCAGGTCAGACACTAATACTATAATAGTGATTAATTAATGTCAATACTCAAAATTATGATAGAATTTCTCACTTATTGTGCTGTGACATCTCCCATATGCCAAACTAATTCTTATGAGGATAATACAAAACTTAAAATAAAGTTGGTGAAATGATTCAAAGATTATACTACAGAGCTCTTCCACTTGTTTTAGAATTTCTCTGAAACAAAAAAAAGAATTTCTCTGAAATTTATAAATCAAGATTATCTTTAATCAAGGCACAATTTTCCTCTAATCTTGGTTTTATAATAACATGTGTTATTTGGAAATTATTTGTGCTTTTAGGATTAATTTTTCCTTATATTTCAATAGAGACTGGTTTCATCATCAAAAGTTTTCCCATAACTTACAGTCATACGCACAGCTTTTTCAATATTTGTGGAAGAATATCCAAACTTTAATATTTTCCTACTTCTAAACTTTGAAACCAACTCTCTAAGTCAACTTCAATTTTACTGAATTTTATCATAAAAGAACATTTGAGTCAAGTACCTATTTTGCCATTTCTCACCAGGATCTATGCATTAGTAAGTTGCTTATTAAAGGTAAGAAGATGCAGATTCTACTGAAATGCTTCTATGATCTTAATTGGGCTTTCATTACCATGTTGAACTATTAAGATAGAAAAAGAATAGAGTGATAACTTACCAAAATTAGAAGCATATTCCCCAATGAATCGTTTGGTAAGGAACCTTACTATAAGGGCTAAAAAAAATGAAATTTAAGGTTTGTTGTATTTCATGATATGGATAATTTAGTTCAATACATAAAACTTTCCCTTTTGTCTTAAGAATCACCTAACATTCATAAAGACCTTAAAATTTTACTAAACCCTGGTATAAATTACAGTAAGCAATATTTTCATGATGATTACAACCATGAGGATTGCAAAGACGGAAAAAATATGATCTTAGAATTCTACATATTTATGTCGTGGAATTAAAACTCATGAATAGAAACACATAAGGCACCTTAAGTGTTATAATACCAACATTTCTCTTCACATTTTAAATGTAAGACTATCACATCCTTTGTCCTCTATCCTCTATCAAGTTGAATCTGGCTCCAAGGTACTATATGCAAAAAGGGCAAGGACCTCCAATGTCTAGGGTTTTACTCTTTTGGCTAACATAGCGCTGTCGGGGGTATCCTCATCACCATTAAGGTCTGAACAAAATCAGAGTAAACCAAATCTAAACCACACTAAACCCTGGCTTCCAAAATTGAAGCAAATGTAGCTCATTGTCAGGGCATCCATAAAAGTATGTCTTGACAAAATTCTTTGACCTCAGGAATGCTGCTTTTCAAACACTGTACACTTCATGCATCTGCCTTCTTCCTTACTCTAAAGAAAAGAATAATCCTTTCAAAGTCATTTTTTTTTTGCCCCTGGTGGCTTTCAGGGTGGATGCAGTGAAATGAGAAGAAAGTGGAATAGTGATGAAGACATTTACTATTATTTCTTCTAATTTTAAGCATTATCAAGGAGAGAGGAGGAAAGGGAAGTGAAAATAATGAAAATGTGTTATGTACATGTACCACCCCACACTGCCTGTAATAAATACAGTTATTAGCTACTGCAAACATGTACTAGACAACAAAAAAGAAAATTTAAATACTCAGGATAAGATACAAATTAATATTTCAAAGTCATCTTGCTATCCCTACATTTATAAATAAATTGAAAATTTCTATAAAACTAAAAGGTTCTGCTGAAAAATAATGTGCATGTCATTCCAGACAATGAGTTACTGAATACATATAGTTATATATGGTTATTATTTAATATGTCAATATGTTTCTTAATCATTTTACACTGTATCATCGCAGAGAAAAGACCACCACTCACCAGATTTCCCGGTGCCTTCACCACCCATTACAGCAAGCTTTACTTCATTCATTGTGTTATATTGTCCCTTCAAATCAGCCCAGTTTTCTGGAAATATGCAGACTTAAACCAAAGATACATTTTTTAACTTCCTTTTCTATTGCTGATCTTATTTTTCTAAGACCAACTCCACCCCATACTCCTAAAAATAACTTTAAAAATGTTTTCCTACAGAAGTTTTCAACATGTTCCATTTTTTTTAAATGGGAGTTACTATTTAGAGTTTTATTGAACCAATAAATATACTTTTTTTTTTTGGTACCAGAGATCAAACTCACAACCTCACGCTTACCAGACAAGTGCCTGAGCCACTGAGCTAAATCTCCAGTTCCATAAATATACGTTTTTAGAAGGTGTTTTGTTCCCAATTCTGTTTTGTGAACCTTAAATATACCTTTTCTGAAGATGCCCAAAATTTATAACATTCTATGAGAAAACCTTCCTGTAAATTTACACTGACTGGATCAGTATTAATACTTGAGTCTACATCTAGCATTTCTTCTGTAAAACTCAAGAGAACATAAGGTAATACAGTCCCAGAATGAGAGGAGTAGAGAAAAGATGAACTCTAGATTTCTGAGTTAAGATTTAATAGCAATGTAGACAAATAATCAGATCATGTTTTTGAATCATAGGTTCTCAAGAAGAAAATAAGACCTACAGTTTGCACTGGCTTATTCAACAACTAATTTCTCATTTTTAAGACATGCAATAGCAGTAGATACCTGCCAGGTTTTTGACATAAAGTAATCAGTTCTATTTTGTTTGAAAACCAATGAACATAAACTTGTTATACTTCCTTCTGTAATACTTCAAAATTAGAAAAAAAAAACAAGTAACTTTGGAGGAAGTATTCTGTCATAATTTGTATTATGCAATGATGAGGTAAATTTAATATACTAAATGATGAATCTTCCATACTTCTTTTAATTGATTTTCATTACTACTGAAACTGTTCATTACTTTCTTTCTGTTATCTTTCCACATTAGATACTTAGAAATACTATACCAGACAGAATTGAATCTGTCTAAATACTGAGGCCCAGGTGAAGGAGTTTATTTAACAAACATTTATTTGTCACTATAATTTGAACTTAGATTTTTTTTCCTCTATTACCAATTTTAAAAAAGACAAAAAAATTATTCAATTTATGAAATGACAATAAAATCAGTGATTCTTTTGGTATTAATTATAGACAATTTATTACACATGGAATTGAATTTGTCTATCTGTAGAAATACTACTATCTTTTTAAGAACTCCTGATTGATGTTTTTAGGAAATTGAGTGAATCTGTCACCAGATAGCCCGCGTCTAAAACTGACTCACCAATTAAATGTTACTAGCTTCTGGATTGGTTACCTCTTCTTCTGGAGATAGATTCCAGGTTCTTTTCCTCTGGAACAAAGAATTGAATGGAATGAGCAAAAAACAGTGGCAAAATTCACTCAACAAAATAAAAGTGAAGAGTGAGAGAGAAACTGATTCTGCAGAGCAAACTTGGGCCAAGTAAAAGGAGAAAGAGTAATAAAAAGGCCCACTGAAGAAAGCAGAGCATGCTAACTTGGAAAAAGTCAGGAAAACAAGATTTTTTTTTTCTACCATCTCTTTTTCTAGACTATCCACATCTCAAGGAAAACCGCGAGTCCTTCTACATAGGGGTCTTGAAGGCAGTGCCGTGATCCCACTCCTCAGTAATGTCCTATTGAGAACTTGCTGGAGTTCTAATAAAAGGTGCACATGAACAGCTATGGGAACTATGCTGTGGATGTGTGTGCATGCAGGATCTTGTAGTTAACAGGTCACATCTGCTTCCTCAGTCAGTTTTGCCATGACCTACTCTCCTATCTCATATCTACTGATAGGAAGGAAATATTTAAGTTCATTACATATCTGACAATGAAAAAAAAAACAAATTGTTATTATCTAGAGCCAGTACTTTTTTCTCCTTATCATCTTCCTCCTTACTTCCATTTGGATTCAAAAAGTAGCTCTATTAAGAAAGTAACCAAGTCGGGGTGAGGATTTAGCTCAGCAGCATAAGTACCTGCCTTGCAAGCAAGTGGTCGTGAGATCAACCCCTTGTACTGATTTTTAAAAAAGCAACCAACTACTGGAATAGAGTGAGTTTATAAACCTAAATAGAAGGAACAAAATCATGTACACAGATTTTTATGAATCAAAAATGCCATTTTTAGATAGATAAGGTCTTTGGTAAAGAATGCTAAAAAAATACATAAATATTCTGAGAGTCATAGTATTGTACTATGCAAAATCTTCTCACATCATCCCAAAGAAACATCCAGTCACAATAAAAACAAGATCTATTATTCCTTTCTAATTTATTGAGTAACCCACATTTATTTAGATTTCTACTATGTTGCTGGCAGTTCCTTAGGTCCAGGAAATACAGCAGTTAATACACAGGAGAAATATTCATGAAGCTTATATTTTAGTCATTGGAAGATGACCATTAAATAGTAAAAAAGTAGAAAGCTACTTGTCAGGAGTTCCTAATGCTACAATTTTATGTTTGTTCCTTCTGAAACCAATTCAATCAGCCCTTCTCAGCTCTCATTTCCTTGTTCATGTTACAAGTAGCAGCATAATAGAACTGATTCAGAAGAGTGCAGTCATTCAACCAATTTTTCAATAAACAAACAGTATCTTTATTTCAATACTTCCAAGAAATGTGAGAAGATGAAACACTGTCATGGTTTATATCAAAAATGTCCCCTAAAGCCTCACGTGCTCTCAGGTGGAGCTTCTGGGAGGTGATTGGATCATGGGTGTATGACAGTGGATTAATTCCATGATTGGTTTAATGTAATTCTGAGTATGACTAAATGGATTTACTGAAAATAGAAGACCCATACCTGGATGTAAGTGGCACCAACCAGGGGTAAGTATCAATAGAATCTTGCCTATTATTCTTACCTGGGTAGAGAGGGAAGAAAGCAAAAATGTGTGGTTCTTTCATGGCATAAAATTGCCAGTCCTTCTCAGCTCAAAAGAGGGAGAAATAATATGTACAAGTAAAAGGAGACAAAATGGTCACTTTTTCAAGATGGTATCTTCCTCAAATAAATTATCTATATTATCAGTATTGATAAGAATATTCAATAAAGTAATCAGATAAAAGATGAACATAACAAAAGCATTGTTTATAAATAATTATAACCAACATTTGAATACTTATTTCATAGGCAATTTTAAGAATTTATTTTAGGTATTTCAGGGCCACTATTAACTTGTAAAATAGTAGAAATGCACTCCTTTTCAGAAAGAAAGATGTTGGAGAAAGGTAGCAAGGCTAGGAGGAAGAAAAGAGGAAAGCAAAGAAGGAAGGAAGGAAAGGAGGAAATAAGGAAGGGAAGGATGACAAGAAGGGGAGGAAAGACTGAGGGAAAAAGGGGGAAAGTTTTTCCTGGGATAAAAGAAGGAAGAAACAGAGGAGAAAGAAAAGGAAAGCCAGGAGGAAAAGAGGAAGAGAAGGTGACAAAAAAAATCAAACTGAAAAGCAACATATAATGTTCATATAAAGAATTGTGTAAAATCTACTAAATTAATATAAAAGTCTAATATAAAGTCAACTCATACCCAACTAAGATGGTTTAATTCCATGTAAACAGCTTCTTTCAGAAGAGAAAATATGCAAAAATAATTTAAAAATCTGTGAGAAAAACAATGACAGAGTAAAATAGCAAGAAAATAAAATAACTTTTAACAAAAAAATATTAAAATAATTAAATATTTTATCATAATTAGATTTATATGCTCATTACAAGAATAAAATTTTATTATAGAAAGTGAGTATGTGGAATCATTATTGTAAATATATACTTTGACACATCTACTATCTTTAAATTACATCTAAACCAGTAGAACAAATGTATGGAAAAGTGAGTTATGTCTAGACTTCAAACAAAGTGGAAAAATAAACTAGAAATATTAAACTCTTAACATGAAAATTAAACCAAAATATGCAAGTTGATACATATATGAGTACCTTCCAAATATTCTTGGGGAGCAGAAAGTCTTCCTAATTAATAAAAAAAAACTTAAAAGCCTAAAGAAAAATATTGACAGAAAAGGACAATACAAAGAGTCTATTAAATGAACTGTAAGTGCTGGTTAGAACACTTAGAACTCTAAATGTTGGTCTCATAAGGGTATGTATCATTTATGTATGTATGTACTCTTATACAAAGTAAATATACGAAAGTGGATCATTTTGAATCTTAACTGAGGTATTTATTTCACCTCTAATTGCTGTATAATCCACATTATTAAAGGGATTGAAAGTCTAAGAAAAATATTTTTGAGATATTCCTGTGTTTAATTCTGGATACTTCTATGTGATTCTATGTAATGTGAGAATTTATCATTGAAGAGTAGTACTTTTTTTAAAAAGAAGGAAGTGCTTTCCTAATTTCATAAAACAAGTTTCAAGTGTCTTAGAGATTTAAACTGTGAGTGTTTAGGCATTTATTCATTATGTTGGAGTTAGGTAGGGTACCTAAGAGAAAATTTTAGAGAGGGAAAAACATTTGATTATTAAATTCTTTTTCTCTTCTGCTCTCAAGTCACTTCTGCAATGTGTTGGGGCATAAATGGCATGGAGAACATTCTCTAAGAAGCAATTACTCCAAGAATGCAACTCCTTCAGAATCTCTTCCAAGAAATTATTCAAGCCCAGACATCTACCTAACCTAAGGATAAAAGTATAATAGTGGCCACTTAAAATACAAAGACTTTTACAGCTCAAAATCCACTATTTTACTAAACCATAAGTATCAAAACTAATAATTGCTTAGATCATCTTTCTATTCTGATATTTGTTATTGCAAACAAGAGCATGTTCCCCATATGCATTTTTTGTAATGAATGTGATTATTATTATCTGAATAAGTATATAATACCAATTACTACCAAATAAAAGTTCTTCCCTCACTATTTGGACTGGAAAGACTATTCTTAGGGTCTATAGCCATTCATGTAACTGTTTCTGTCTTACTGCTTCTTGAAAATCTGCCTAAAATTAAACCATTTCTGAACACTAAAAAACAACCTATGATGCCAACTGTAATTCACCTTTTTTTCATTCTTTTTTTGTCTGTCCATTTCTCTCCTTTTCTCTCTGAGTCTCTGTTATGGTTTGTGTCTAGATGTCCCCCCAAAGCTCCATGCACTTCCAGATGGGACTTTTTCAGAGGTAGCTGAATCTAGATTCTGTGATTAATTTGTGGTTCAATGCTGGGATTAAGGGCACAGGGATTAAAGATGGGTGATTTTTGGATGGTCCACTGATTGTGTTGGCACCACCCTAATCCCAGAAGTCTGTATAAGTTTAAAGAGGCAGAAAAAGACTTGTTTCCCTGCTCTTCTCTTGTTGCTTTTGCTGTTTTATGCGTCCATGAACTGTTGCCCTTCTGCCATGTGCCATTCTGCCTTGGAGCCAGCTATTGTGGACTGAAACTTCCACAAACTGCAAGCTAAACAAACTTTTCCTCCTTTAACATTGGGTGTTAGTATTCTATCTCACCTATGAGAAAAGTAACTAAAATTGAATTTAGTACCAGAAAAGGGATCACTGCTATGACTATCCCTGGCTGTGAATTCAGAAGCCTTTGAGAATGGTTTGTGGGAAGAGTTTCAAAAGGTTCAGAGATGCTGGCTGAAAAAAGTAGAACTGAAGCATCTTCAGCTGTTCAGTATAGGAAATTCTGGTCAGAGCCCAGAAGACCAGAAGGTTGCTAGAAACCCTTCCAGTAAAATCCAAGTCCTGGAGATTTCTTCTGGGATGGACTGCACCAGTTGTTAGACTCCAGATGATGTGTGTTATAGCTTGGCAAAAAGTTTGTCTGCATGTTGCTCATGTCTAGAGACTTTGCCTGAGACTAAGAATGAGGGTGGTAGAGTGATTAAATTGTCAGAAAATATTTCAAGGCAGTCAAATATTGAGGCGGTGGCATGGTTATAGTTGGGGGCTTTCAGACAGATTTATGTTGAGAATCAAAAGCAAAGAGCCCAGCAGAATGATTTAAATCATTGTGAGTTTTGACCAGAAAGGAAGATCCAAGCTGCACACTGAAAAGATAAAGCAGAGAAAATCTTGATTGCTGAGAAGAACAGAATAGAAAAGGTTGCCTGAGGGCATCACAAGAAGCAGCAGGATTTCATCCTTTTCAGCCTCAATATTGCAAAAGTAAAAAATTTTGCTTTGAAAAGAAAGCCTCAGAGCACCATGTTATAACAGCAGCATAAAGAACTTGTTCCTCAGAATTGGTTACAGAGTACCCAGCATTAGACCCCCACGGACAAGAGAGAGGGAAGCCTTGCTAACTCTCCATCTGACAGCAGACCTTGACAGCATCTGCATGACACTATTTTTAAGTGCATGTAGAATTAAAGTGTTATGGGTTCAGGAAGGCTTCCTTCTAGATTTCAAAAGGACTGAGAGACCAGGCAGTGTGCATCTGAGAGGACAATGTGAAGTTGTGAGCATGAAGGTGAAGGTGCAGTGGAGATTTCAGAAGTTTTGAGAAGCCAGAAATGGATCATCTAAGGAAAACCAAAAGAAAAGAGCAAAGAGGGCCCAAAGGAGAAGCCATGGGAGCTACAACCACTGGAAGTGCCATAGGGGCAGAGCACCAAGCCCTTTAGAGTTTGTATCTTGCCACAGATTGCCTCGGATGTCACACATAGAACTGTAGAACTTAATGCTTGTCTTACTGGATTTTGGACTTGTTTTGGTCCTTTTTATTTGTGTCCCCCATTTGTAATTTTTGAAATGGGATGTTTGTCTTGTGCAATAAATGTTGGACATGTTTAACTATCTTTTCCTTTGTAGAGGGGCTCACAGCTAAGAAATAGCCTTAGATCTCAGAGGAGACTTGGGACTTGGACTTTTCAGCAATACTGAAACTGTTAAGATTTCAGCAATTCTTAGAAATGGATTGAATGCCTTTTGCATATAGAAATGTGCATGAGTCCTTAGGGGGCAGAATGTTATGTTTTGTATCTACATGTCCCCCAAAAACTTCATGCACTTTCAGATGGGATTTTTTCACAGATAGTTGAATCTGGAGTTTGTGATTGATTCAGATTGATGATTGAATGCTGAGATTAAGGGTGAGTGGCTGCTGGGTCAGATCACTGATTGGGTTGGCACTGCACTAATCACAGTAGTCTGGATAAGATGAAAGGGGCAAAAAGTGGCTTGTTTCCACGTTCTTTGCTTGTTGCTTTTTTGCTGCTGTCTTCCACAATGAACTATTGTGCCATTTGCCAGCCTGCTTTGGAGACAGCTGATTATGGCCTGAAACTTCTATAAACTGTGAGCTAAACCTTTTCTCCTTTAACTTGGAATATCAGTTATTTTGTCTCAGCACTGAGAAAAATAACTCAGACAGCTCCTCTTTTCCATCTTCTTTCATGCCTCCTTCTATCTTCCTTCATTTCTCCTCTCTTATTTTTTCCCTGTTTCCCTCCTTTCTTTCTTTTGTCCCCTTCTTCCCACATGCATTCACTTGTTTAGGTGCTTTTTCTTCATTGATGATATTCTACAATTTCCAAGTGTTTCCTTGATTCCACTTTGGTTATTCATTGCACTGGTTCTCATTCAGTCTCCTAAATGTGGAGAACACTGCTTCTTTAATGTGTTATGATTTATTATATTACACCTTTCAATATTTATTTGTATCTTTTCTCTGTATTCTGCCTTTCTGAATCTCTTAATATTACATCTTTCAACAGCAAGATTGATTCCCAGTAACTCTGACTTTTTTTCTCTCTTACGCAGCCATTCTATGTCTTTCACCTTTATGGATGAAATCTATGTACCTATATATGTGCGTGTAATATTTATATATTTGTATATCTATATACAATTTACTTAGTTTCCATATATGTAATACTTGTAGAAAATACTTAAGTTTCAGAGTATTTTCTTGTTGGAAATTTTTGCATTTTGCATGTCTTATTTTACATTTTTCACATATATTTATTTTTATTTAGAGACAAAGATAGTGTGATACATTTCTGTAGTAAAACTTGCAACTATACATAATCCCATAATAACTGACTTCATAGTCAGTTTGTCCTGTCACCATATATCATGCAGCATATGATTTTTAGCATTATATATATATATATATATATATATATATATATATATATATATATTGCAGTGGAAAAAGATAGGGATATTTATATCATTCTCATATAATTTGAAAACTAAGTTGACAACATTATTAGAATTGACCTATAAAAGTTATGTCTTCATTATCCTAACTCCTCTAGAACACATTTTGGAAGATAATTTTTCATGTGGAAATCATATTCTGAAGAAATATTTTTCCAATGTGTAATACTAGTAATTAACTAAATTATATATACTTACTTTTAATTTTTACAAAGAAAAGATGATGAATAGCTCACCGATTTTCAAAGGTTTTCAAAGCATATCTGAGACTAAATAGTTGAATGACTGTGATAATTTTTCTCGGTGTGTATTCTTATAATTTCAATTTTCTTTTCAAGGTAATTATCCTATATTTGTTTTATTCTTTTAAATTAATTTTGAAGTGTTTATTTCCCCATAAGCTCTCAGTTGTCCTCTACATTTATAATAGCTGAAAAGGATAATAGCGAGTGGTAATTATGACTCAGCTTGTCAGTCTTTATGTCAGTTTTTTTGTGGATACTGATATTATTTCTAGCAAGTTTAGTTTTCCTCAGAAGTAAGCTACAATTTTAGTTAGCTTCTTTTACCTAAAGAGGCTGCTGAACAAATGTGGCCATTGTCTTTCTTTCTCTGTCCCAGTTGCTCTAAAAAGAGGCTCCAGTGTATGATGTCAGGAAGTGCAAACTTTAAAATTATGCTAAAAAGACTGAAAAATATGAGCATGATAAGGATTTTCACTAGTATTTTGACTCCTTTTATTACATTTTAAAAACAAATGCATCAAAAGTAAATGTCCAGTATTAATTTCACTACCGTTTGGATGTCAAATACCCCTCAAAGGCTTATGAGCTAACTTGGACCCTCACTTAGTGCTGCTGGAAGGTGGTGAAACTTTTAGGAGGTGGGTCTTAGGGGAAGGAGGTTAAGTCATTGGGGGTGTGCTCTTGAGAAGTTTGTGGGATCATGACCTCCACCTTTTCCTTTTTTGTTTCCGGGATCATGACGTGAGCACTTAGCTCCACTATGTACTGCTTGCCGTTACTATTAGCATCCCTACAAGAGGCAAAAGTGATGAGTCTGACTAATTTAGGACTGAAAACTCCAGATCCATGACTTAAAACCATTTTTCTTACCAATTAATTCTTTCAGGTATTTTACTGCAGTAATGTAAAGCTAATATAAAAACATTGTTCTACAATTACATTGGATTAAATGAATTAAGAATAATGATTGTTTCTAAACCTTGTTACATAAGCTATTGTTACAAATAGACGTTAGTATACAATGGTTCAAAGAATAATGTACTTGCTCACATGAAATTCCAAATAAGTGTTCCTTATAAGTGAAAGCTCTCCCCAGCATCTTTGGTGACTGCATTAGCTTCACTATCACTAGGACAAAATATTCAACATCCATGTCTTAGTTACTCTTTGTTGCTCAGACAAAATGCCTAACAGCCATAAGTTAAAAAAGAAAGATTTACTTCAGCTCACATTTTGTAGAGGTTTCAGTCCAGTGTCAGCTATCTCTGCAGCAGGGTATCCTGTGGCAGAAGGTCGTCACAGAGGAGAAACAGTCCATGGCGGGGAAGGCAGAAAGTAGCAAGCAGTGAGGCATAAATCCTGCCTTCCTTGTCCCCTTATATTCCACCCAGGCTACAAGCTTAATAACTGGTGCCAACCAGGCCCAGGGTGGGGCTTCCATTCTCCACACTCCTAATCCCATTATTACACTTTAAACCACACCGACACACCTTAATCCAGCTACCTTTGGAACTCCCTACCTATGTCCATATGAGGATTCAGGGAATCACCTAGGTATAAGCTATAACAAACAATAATTTTAAAAAAGGAGAGGTTTATTTTGGCTCACAGTTTTAGAGGATTCATTACACAGTTGGTTCCAATGCAGAAGAAGCATGCAGTGGGCATAATAGAAGAAAACTATTTAACTCACAGCAGCTAAGAAGCAGAGAGAAGACATGAGCCAGTGAGACTGCACCTTGCCATGGCATATCCCCAATCAACCACCATCATCAACCAGATCTACCTCCAAACACATGAGAGTTTTAGGGGGAGATTTTGGCTCAAAATCAAAACCTTCTTCCCCTAGCCCATAAAGTAACATCTCACTATAAAAAAATGCATTCAGTTATCTCCAAGAATCACCAAAGTCTTAATTGTTCAAGCATTGCTAAAAAGTCTGAATCCAAAGTTGCTCTAAAATTCAAAGGAGCTTTTACCTGTGAGTTCCATAGGGAAAAAAAAAAGAATAATCTTAGACCAAAGTCAGAACCAAAACTATCAGTACAAACACTGTTGTTGGCTCTATGTCTAGTAGTCTGGGCAAACTTTGGTGGACTGAGAACCCCAAAGGGTTTCGATAACCTTATCCTTATGGCTTTACTGGTTGCAGCCCATATGACCTTTCTTTTCAGCAGCCTCCATACAATGCCTACAGTTTCTCTCAGTGCACAATTCATATTCTTAGCATCTCCAATTTCCTCCAATCTCCACTGTACCATTGCCTTCACTCTCATAGTTGTATGTATCACCCAATAAGGGACTGCAACACTGTCACATATTTTTGCTTGTGCTCTTATATTTCTTTTTGAAATCTGAGTGGGAACTTATGTGACCCAAAAACTTGCATTTTTCACCAGGACCATACAGATAATACGAATGCCTACTACCAGACACCATAGGGCAAGGCTTGCACCTACCTCTGAGTATCCAGATGGGTGAACACAGAGAAACTCTTTCGTAGGTGGCCTTAGATAAGCAGAGTACCCTGGGGGGGGGTCTCTTCTTAAAGCAAAGTCTTTCAAAGAAGTTTGGTCTTTTGAACCTTTGTACCTGTAATTGAAGGGTCTGGCAATTTTCTGAAGTACCTGCAATGCATAGTTTCTACGGACCTGATGCAAGGTACCTGGTTTCTTTCCAATGCTCATCTTTTTTGGCAGCTGTACTCTTTTCCCTTCAGCTGTTTATGTCTTGTGATTCTGTGCTTTGCTCCTGATACTCACTTCAGATCTGGGTAAAGGCAGACAGTATCACAGCCTGATTGTCAAGCAGTTCCTCCGCCAGATTAATTAGCCAATCACCTTTACATTCAACTTCACAATTTCTTGCAGTATGAACAAAAGCAAGCATTTGCCAGAACATAACACACATAGTCTCTAAACCATTTTTCAAGAGTCCTAATTTTGAACTGAAATCTCTTGAGCTAAGTCTTTCCCTCCACATTCTTAGCAAAGTTATGGCTTTGTGAGCTCTGACCAGAATGTCTCACCATTCTCTGCTTACTCTGCTTACAGTATTCTAAAGATTCTCTATCTAGCATCTCTTACTCTTTCCAAAATTCTTTTACAAACAATCTCCAAAAGCTGCAAAATCTCCTGGTCAGGTACAGTCACAGCAACACCACTACTCTGGTGTCAATTTTTTTTTGTATTAGTTAGCTCTCTGATTACTGGGATAAAATACCTGACACTTGCGATTTAATGAATAGGTGATTCATTGGCTCTTGATTTCAAGGGGTTTAGTCCACGGGTGGCTGTCTCCAATGAAGAAATATGGTACTGGAAAGCTATGATGAAGGAAAACTCAGTGCAAAGCAGCCTAGAAGCAGGGAGGAGGGGTTATGAACAAGAATATACCTCTTCAGGTCCCAACAGCTATCTCACACAGGAAAATTTGGGGGATATGTTGGATGTAAACCAGAGCAAGAATATTGGAAGTGGAAAGAGCATTAAAAATCATGTGTGTGTGTTTTGGTACACTATGTTTTTCTTTACAGAATACAACAAAATCTCATGGCAGCAACAAGTGATAAGGAAGGATAAAAAGTGAGGCTTACAAAATGACTATTCACTCTAGAGAAAGAGGACACTATTTTGAAGGACGAGTAGCACTTATTTTCATTTTTGTGACAAAAGATAAATATTCAGTCTCTAAGGAACAATGGGTTAACAATTGCTTCTCTCAAAAAGCATCTGTTTCTATGGTGGTTAATCTATGGGTGTCACCCTAAGTCTGGGGACTCAGCCGTTTGGTCAAACATATTTTGAGTATGTCTACAAGCATGTTTTAAGACAAGATTAAGTGAGATTTATATCTAAGTAGTAAGTGTAGTAAAGCAGATTTACCTCCCCATTGTGGGTGGGCTGCATGCAATCAGTGGAAACACTGAATACAATAAAAACCCGATCACCCTGAAAGTAAGAAGAAATTGGCTGGTGCATCACTACACTGAGCCTGGACATCAATATTTTCAGCTTCAGACTTGAATTCAGACATTGACCCTCTTTTGATCTCAAGTCTGCCTACCGTTAGACTTGAACGTCCATCGATAACTTTTCCTAATTCTCAATGGTTTGAACTGAATGGTTTTTCCAGAAAAATAATACTGGTATATAAATCAGATTTCTGTGATTGTGGCAAATAGCTAAACTTTATAAACTTTTAAGGCGAAAAGATTAATTTTGGTTCAAGGTTTCAGAGTTTCCCGGCTATGTTCAGTTAGCCACACTGCTTTCAGGTGTCTAATAGGGTGATGGCTCAGGACAGCAGAGTGTGGTGAAGGGAACTGCTTATCTAATTACAATCAGGATGCAAAGAAAGAAATATGAAAGGCCCATGATCCTAATATGGCCTTAAAGGACACTTGTCTAGTGACCTTACCTCCTTTCACCAGGCACTTCCTTTCACAATTTCACAATCTTCAAATACAGGGAATGCTGACAGTCACACCTGTAACACATGGGCCTCTGGAATCCAGGCTACAACAACCAGCTTCCCTGGACTTATGCTTGCTAACTGCAGATCTTGTGCTTCTTAACTTCCATACCTCTTTGATCTAATTTCGTGCAAGAGCTTCCTGTGTATTTATACACATGTACATGTGTGAAAAGTTATAAAGGTAGATAATATGATAGATGCTGAAGAAGACAGACAGACAGATAGATAGATAGATGATAGATAGATAGATAGATAGATAGATGATAGATAGATAGATAGATAGATAGATAGATAGATAGACAAACAGAAAGATAATCTCCAAGGTTTTCTGGAGCACCCTCACAAATACATATTCCAAGAAGAGATTTTATTTTTCCTAGTAAAATATTTCAGAAATATGATTTCCTTAAGCTTACACACAAGAAAACAAATACTAAAACCAGAAAGGTTAGCTAAAAGCCCAGTCTATCCACTGAAGCACACTACCACCACTACCCGTTTCTCAGTGCTTGCTATTGGTTTTGTGCAAAACCAATTATTTCCTTTCTTCCGTATTATTCACAAAATCGTCTGTGATTTACATTAAACGCATTATTCTTACAGGTTAATGTTTTACTTTTATATTTGACTCTTTTGTTTACCCCATTTTGCATTTATGTTTTCAAAAGTTAAACCCATTCGGAAGTTCCTTTTTTCTGCTTGGATATTAAAATCTATAATTAATTTTTACAACTCCATTTTTTTTTTGTTGGGAGTAAATTAAAGTAGATTGCTGGTTTTGTTTTATACCAAGTATTTTCTTCTAAGATTTTGGTACTCTAAGATTAAACAACTACATGTTTATGCTTCTGCCAATCCTTTAGTATAAAGAATAACATACTATGTAGTCCTTTGCTATGGCTATGTCACCTATTACCACAAACACAAACACAGCGGCTTAAAACAACACACATTTTCATCTCAGTTTCTCTAGGTGAGAAGTCCAGCTTAAAAGCAGAGTTTAATATGATTTGTTGATACAGAGTCTCATCAGTTTGTTCCCCCAGGTTCCTGAGGAACTTTGGCTTTGCTGAGACCCAAGTGATAAAAAGAACTTCTTCTGCTCTTTAGGTGGTTATACAATTTGAGTTTCTGCTTCTGTTTTTTTGGGTTTTTTGTTTTTGTTTTTTGTTTTTTGCACAGTATCAGGTAAGGACTCCTCTCAGCTCATAGAGGCTCCAACAGATCTGTCTTACCACTTAGCTTTGTCCTTATGCCCTTGTATAACATAGTAGCTCAACTCACTCTTCAAAGCTCACAGTAGAGTGCAGTCTCTACAGTGCATTCCAGCAAAACAAAGATACGTAGGTGGAAAGATAGATACACATGTGCATGGCTGTATATCATGCCTATGAAAGACTTCACATGTCCTTTTATATAATGTACACATTTATAAGAGTGATATGACCTTTACCATAGTCTCATATTTGAATTTAACCTTAGTTCTCTCACCAAGAGGATGAGTTATACCAGTGTATGACTGGCTTGCTCTTATGACATATTTTCCCCTTATCTCGTAATTCACCTATTAATATAAAAGCATTGGAAGGGAGACATTAGATAGTTCAGAACTTTGGGAAATATAGTAAACAAAATATTTCTATAACTGCAACTCTGTTAACAGTCATTATACATAATGGTATTCTAACTTGTAGGTCTGTATACAGCAGCTGAGATATGATTTTGAAGTATGTAGTCTTGAAGAACACTCTTGGTAGGTAAAAGTTAAACTGGGAGCCACAGTTCCTTTATCAGAGAATCCCAGAGGGTTTTTTTTTTCTATTCTACCATGCTTTCTCTTGGTTTTACATTACCTTGGCTTAAAGCAAGATAATTATTTTCAGCATTTATTCAAGGTAATACATTTATAAGCTTATAGGGCTCTGCAGCAAAACACAAAATGTTACAGAAATCAATTTAAAAACAAATTATATTGCTATAATACTTAGCACAGCACTTAACATATACAGTAGTAGGCATGCCAGTTGTCCTCTGTTGATTGTTGACTAAATTTTAATTCATGAGACCATGATTGCTCCTTGGATTTTCACTTAAATAGCTGGTGAGATGTATATGGTTATTTTATAACTTCCACTACAGAGAAACCCCATGCCTCTAATAAAATTCACTTATTTATTTCTAAGCAAAGACTTTTCTCCATGATTCTAGTAATTAAACTCCTCCCAAAAGAGCTTCATCTGAGGACAAAAACCTTCTCATGAGAATCGAAGCAGAATTTCCTTTTGAAAAATGTATGTAATCTCATGCTGTTTATTCTCAGACATGTTTTCTTAACTCTGAGATGTCAGAACTTGATTACATTTTTCTAGATAGGTTAAATAAAATCATAGTTTGTTACAGGAATCTTTGAAAATATACCCAAAAATGTATATTTGATCAAGGATCAAAGTTGGGAGTTGTTTTTCCCAAAAGTGCATGCAGTTTTTACATTACTAGCAACTTGATTTATTTTCTTTCCCATTAGGAAACATTTTTTAAGTCATTTTTGTGGCTAGCCTGGCTCCTAAGTACTTGGATTTGTTCCCACAATTCCCTGTTCACCAGATTAAAAACTATAACAGTGGCCTTTTGGGGAATTAGGTTTGGGCTGCAATTCTCCATTGGAGTTTGTGGAAACAGTCTAGTCACCAGAAAGGACCCATCTCTGTGACTGGGTTTCATGTACCAAGCTGCACACCACTCGAGCACACTCATCATTCTGAGGTGTTTTGTTTCAAAATGGTTCTCATTACCAAGTGAGTTTAATAATCCAATCAAATCTGCTGAATTAGAGCAGATTAATAGAGAGAGACAAAGTTCAAAGATGTTCAGGACAGCTATGGATGGTAATACGTAAGTGGATATCACCAGGACAGATAACAAGAGGACTCATAAAAAATGATTTGTGAAAATCTGCTTGCAGAAACCTAATGGGTTAAAGACAGTGGAAAGTTTTCAGTACTAAAATACTGAGGCATAAACTGGCTTATGAACAGGAATTGAGAATCCAGGTGAAACAGATGATTTTTATTCCAACATCACTGTATTTGGAAATAAAGTGGTATAGGCAAGGCAGTAACACAGAGAAGACAATAATGCAAGGGAAATTTATGATAATTCAACTCAAATACCCATGAGGCAAATTATCTTTTTTTATGATCATAAACATTGGATGGTGAAGTTATCAGAGAAAATATGTGACCTTTAGTAAAATAAACCACTTGGCATGTGAATTTTTACAGAAAAGTTTAGATTCTTTCTTTTAAATATATGATTGCCAATTAGTTTGTACTGATACATCCAGATGAATGGGAAAGTTTGTACATTTTCTATATTCATTTCCATGCTATGGGTTTTTGTTACCTTTCCTCCACCATGCTAGAAAAGAATATCGATGGATAGTACCTAAGGGTTACAAGGGCACTACATGTTTGGGCTCTGACCTTTGTGGAAAGAAAGAAGCTACATAAAGAGCATTTGAACTAAAATACCTACCTGGATAGCTATTTTGAAGAGCATATGCAAATTTCTTTATTTAGGGGAAAACTTTATTGATGTTATGTTAAACAATTGTGTGCATGATGAAATAGCCTTTGGCTTGAATATCACCAATATCACTTAGAAAAATGAAAACGAGTTTGTGTGCAAATATGAACTAGTCCCTATCAGTACCTGTGGGGATGGCATTGTGTTTCTTTTTTAGAGTGGGAATTGTAACACATCTATACATTAACCTTGTACCGAATAATAACCCCATGATCACAGGTCAACAAGTCTTTAAACAAGAGGCTATATTTTCCTTTAAAAATATAACCATATTTATGGTATTTCCAGAATACCAAAATCTAGAATACATACATTTTAGTTAGTTGCCATTTTGTACATCACTAATTGAGAATTTAAGTATCAATCAAGGAACATGAAGAGATAAAATGCCAAGAAATGGCCAGAAATAAACAGAAGGAGATTCTGGAACTGCTATGTAACTGACACCTGAATGCCCAAGTCCAAGTATAGTGTTTAAATACCAAGTTAGAAAAAAAAAATAAGCTAAATTTTTCTGTTAAACCTGTGCTCCAAATCAGCAGTTTTTAATGCCTTCCCATGGTTATATTTATTTTTGTGGATTATTATATGAACTAAGTAAGACATAATCTAGTGATGATTTTGATTTTGAATGTCTCCAAACACAAAATATAATTAAGATTTATGCCATCAAAATACTTACTGGTTCAAATCCAGGACTGAAATATCTCATAGGGAAGAACCAAAAAAAGGAAACAAATGCCAAAAATAACATTTGAGAATAAATTATAAGACAAACTAAAAATAAAACAAATGGGAGCCAAACAAATACACTTGTCCTGAAAAGAACCTGACTGTAGGGCTACAGCCTATAACACACTGTGAGGTAAAAACATTACATTTTGAAATCAATACAACTCTCAAACCTTACCATATTTGTTTAATAGTTCTTTTTTATAATACATAGAGTCAGATATTGTTATTATTATTAGTTTTCAGTTTAAGATTTTTTTTTCATTTAGGTGTAGTCTCGCTGTGTACTCCGAGGCCACTTTAAACTTGCTATGTAGCCTAGGTCAGCCTCAAACTTCAGCTGAGATTATAGCTTTTCATTTCCTGTCCAACTCTAAGTAATTTTTTAAAAATATGACCCCATAATGCAAATCTTTACCATCACCTCTTGCATGTCTGCAATTGTCTTTTGATTGTGTGTGTGTGTGTGTGTGTGTGTGTGTGTGTGAAGAATCTAACTGAAGACCTTGTGGTTGCCACGCAGGCACTTAAGCCGCTGAGTTAAACCTGCGGCCCCAGATGTTATAAAGTATAATTTTATCAATTCTTTAAATGCAAACCTGTTGAAAGTAAATGCTATAATTGTTTTGTCAAACTTTTTTTAATCCCTGTTCTTGAGGTAATTTCTTTGGATGTATGTGTTTGTTGACACATATTTAGTGTTTCCTCTCTGAAATGATGACCCTGCTTAATTCTGCCTATTATTGTTACTGAAGAGTCATACATCAGCCTTGGGAAAGTATTTGTCCTTCTTCTTCATTTATTTGGTATTTGTATTCAAATAGCAGGTGGATCTTTTTGAAATGTGCATTTATGTTGGCAAAGATCTTTCTCTAAGATATTTACCTTTTTATTTCTCAACTTCCCAATAATGTACCAATATGTGGGGTTTTGTTTCACTTGATTTTCTTTTACTTATTTTGTTTGAGATTTCTGTGTTTTCATCAACTATGTAAAGTCCTCACCTAAGATCTATTTACACGCAGTCTGTCAGCATTCTATTTTATTCTTCTGTATATCAATTAGCTATATGCTAACATTATCTCAAAATATATCATGCCATTTAAAATCAGTTTCATGTAATTTCTCTCTTAATCTTTGAAGAACACGTAGTGTTTTATGACTCTTTGTGTTAATATTCCAGTTTACTCTTTTTTTTCTTCAGCTTGTATTTAACTAGTCTAAAAAAGCAAATTAAAATTCGGTTACTTGTGAGATGCAAGTAAAGATACCGCTTATGGATTGATTGAAAGCAACAAGGAATAGTCAGATTTTTAGGAAAAAGCAGCAGCTGGAATCAGTTAAGTTACTGTATTTGTGCCAGAAGGTATTAAAGGAGAGAGAGAAGCTCTTTGGAGCCCAATAACCAGCAAATTTTCTGTTGTACTGTGGAGAGACAAGGGCAACTCAATGTGACTTGCAAGAAAAGGATAATGCAAAATAATTACATCTCATTCTCCTGTCACCCTCTGACTTTCTGCAGTGGGTCCAACTGGAGTAACCCAACAAGAAGCTAGAAAGTAGGGAAGTGCATCAGTGTGTTTTATCCTGGTCAGCATTCCAGGGCCTAGAAAAAGTAGGAGACACTGAAGGGATGAACGAAGTAGCTAGCAATCCAGTACAACTGGTGTCTCAATCACCTAAGCCTAAGGAGCATTTTGGAGTCACACTGTCTATAGGATATGTTTTAAATGTTACTATCAAAGAGCATTTACAAAAAGAAGGAGATGGGGAGGAAGTAGTGCTGTTATATGTCAAAGTGAAGTCTATTGGAAATATTTTTAGTCATTCGACACAGTGATCTAATAGCATCTCTGCTTTCACTAAGATGAAGAGGTTCATTATGGGACTGAGAACAAAGCAGAAATTATTTTTATTCAGTAGGGCATTCACTTTTGGAGTGAATGTGTCAAGATTTTTCTTTGCAGAGCAGATGAAAGTCTAATATCATATGCTTCATCTTTAGTTTTTGTCCCTTATAAAAAAAATTGCTCACAATTCCTCTGGGACTAAATTTTAAGCTAAAGAAGCTATTTTAATAATTTATTATGTAGAACAATATACAATAACTTCACGTAAAAATTTCAGGCAATGAATTTTATTCTCAAATTCTTTGGAGCTATACCTAAGTTTTGAATTGTAACCCTCAAGTAACCTCAGTACAGCCTCATAAAGCCTAAAATCTGCACTCATGAAATGAATTCCTCTTACTTCTCCTCCTGCTCAATTCTGCTATGATCCAAATAAACAACTTAAAATTGTGGAAGGATAATTATGCCAATTAGATTTATTTGATTGTGCTTTTAAAAAAGTAGAGCTCAGAAAATTAGTCTTTAGAATCTGCAATTCAATTCTTTGTGGTTCTCAATAGTAAAATTTTCTCTAAAATGACCTTCAGAATAGTTCAGTTAAATCTGAAAGATCATTGTGAATATCAAAAGGAAATTATGGGCAGAACACTAGATGTGTGTCCTGTATGGGTTTTATAAATTTTACAATTTATACTAAGTTATTTGAGTGTTTTAATCTTATCTTTGTAGGATGATAGGGCTAAAAATCTACAGTTTTTAAATCAAAGGTGATTTGCCATCCTAGTTTGATGGGACAATCACAGAGTATGAATAAATTTCAGATTACAATTTTTCAAAGATTTCTTATAAATATACCTTAGTTTTATCAAAATCTTGCTCTTATGCTGCCAAATGTTCCACTGTTTCCCTTGATCATTCATCTCATTCCTCCTTGGCCCTGCTATAAATCATCTCTGACCCAGTTGTTGCCTCCTGGTTCATAGACGTTGTCTCAACCCCAACTCCATTCATGTTTAGACTAAATTCACCTATCAGGTTTGGCCTCCAACAAGTATTCAAAGTCCTCTCAAGATTTACTTTTGTGAATATAATCCAGTATATTTAGAACTAAAACATCTCTCCATTAAGTCCAATAAATGTAGATATCTAACATTATTTAAAGGCTTATATTTTGTAGAACAACAAGACTTAAAAAACAAATAAAAATTTTAATGCCATTACAAGCCAACAACTTTCCTTGTCTGGAGAAGTATTTATGCTGTGGATGGAAAATATACTATTAAAGAAATTTACAGAGAATTTGCTGATAAAGTTTGCTTTCTTACAACAGGGCATTCTCAGTAGTGCCCTGAACTTAATCAAATGGCCTCTGAGAAAAAGACAAGGTTTTTCTATCCCTTTTACCTTATCCAGATTACTACTATTGGGATAATGCCAGTTTGGTCAGTGAAAGGATCTAGCAATCACCTATGCTTAATCCCAGCACCCTCAATCCCAGGATTGCACTAGGAATCACACACTCTAGATTCAGCCACCTCTTAAAAAACTCTATAACCACATAAGATTTTGGAGAGACATTTGGACACAAACCATAACAGATAGCTACAGCATCACTGGAAAACAAGCTTCTAGGTTCTAAAGTTGAAGTCTCAAGTAAGTGAAATGCCTTGAGAAGTCTAATGAAACTATTCAAATTAATCCATCATAACCAGAGGTTACTGTGGCACTCATACATATTTAATAGTTTCTAAATAAACGCTGGCCCAAATATATTTTACGGCCATTTTCCCAGAATACAATGCATCTGATTGCTGGAATACAGTGTCTTCATGTGTACTTCATAGGGTGAAAATGCTAGAGATGGAAGTATGGGCTACAGATTGGTGGACAAATTATAATTTTGGCATGTTTGAGGACCTAAAAATTTATTCTATCTAATATAATGTATCAAGTAGGAGAATTTACATTAGGTCATGTTGTTGACAAAAGACAGATCATAAAATAACTTGTAAGCAAAGGAAATGATCTAGAAGATTTTATTTCAGGGATGAGGGGAACCCTTTTATAAGTGATTCCTTTCAACACTGTGTAGAGGTCAGCACAAAAGCAAGACTGGAAAAACAGTGTGGTGACAGGAAACTGAAGAGAACAATTGCAGGAGGTAAGAGTAGGTTGGGTAAAAGGGAAGAAAGAGCTAGAGAAACATGGTTGGATCAAAGTACATAAGGATACAAGAAGCAAGCACAGGTAACACATGAAAGTAACTTAAAAGTAAAGGAAACTAAGAATCTTCAAAAATTTTCATTTGGAGAAATAAGATTGATGGCACCATTTACTAAGATTAAGACAATACAATACAGCAGGAGTTGGGACAACTCCAAGATACAGAGAACTGGCCACTTCGTTTGGATGTGGAGGACCAACTGCTTCATTCTGCACCTGGAGTTTAAAATGTTGCAGGTCCCAGTAAGCTCCTCAGAGTTGTCTGGGTAGAGATGGGTGTCACTGACATAAACATGGAAGATCAATATAAAAGGAAGCATTTCAGCAACTTGGAAAGATTTGAACGCTCTGAAAATAATTATTGATTTTTGTGTAATTTCTATATGAAGGTTTGTTTCAATGCCTTTTTGAATTTAATTTTATGAGTACATTTTAGATATACACAATGAGAATATTTACTATAAGGAATTTGTACCTCAGCGTGATATATCTTGATTCTTCTTTTTTTCCCATCCTCTTCTCATTCCTTCAACCCTTCTTCCCCTGTTTATTAACACTTTATTTTAAAGGGGGGTATTTTTTTCTAAAATTGCTTCTATCATTTAACTTGTAGCATTATATTACCTTGAAGTGTGCAAAAGTACAGAATTGTGAACCCTATTCTTCTCTTACTTAATAAGTTGGTATGTTAATAAAAATTCCCAGGAAATTCATACACATAATAAAGTACAAAAGAGTACCAGTTTAGGCTAAAGAATGGTGAGGAGGAAGGAAAGGAATAAAGCAAAGACAGCACTGCCTTTATGCAGAGATAACTAGACCAGTCGCCAAGGCAATGTCCTGCATGAGTTCAGTTGAAGACCTAGAACCCATGACAATGTCCCTTATGAATTTAACTGGAGGCCTAGACCCAGTGATAATATCTTATGCAAGTCTGTTTCATGGATCTCTACTGGGAAGGCCCAAAGGTCCCCGGTAGAAACCAGAAAGTCTGTGCCACTGGGATGAAGAATCTGTGCCAGTAGGCTGAAGGTCCTGCTCTGGGACAAGGAAGCAATGCTTAAAGTGAGGACCACAGCTCTACTAAAAAATACCGCAGCCATCCTCAGTGACAACGACGTCCTGCATTCCTCCAATGATAACAGCTGAGTTCATATCAGGAAGGCAGCATGACAAGCTTGTCTTGGAGATTACAAGATGGCACACTATCTTCCCTCCAGAGCCAGGAAGCCATGCTCAATATAAGGACCAGAAGTCCCCCAAAGTGAACCACAGCCATTCTCAGCAATGACTAGTTCCCGAGCTCCTCTGTTAATGAAAACAGCCAAGTTCATATCAGGAAAAAAGCTGGACAAACTCCTCCAGAAGAACCAATGGCAACAGGAGAATCAACACTACCGTGGAGAATTAACACCACTATGGAGAACCAACAATAAGGGGAACCCACAGTGCTAAAGTCTTCATCTCCAGTTCTCCTTTTTATCTTGGCAACAATCCTCAGGTGGACCATCCACCCTCAGCACCATGCTGATTCAGTTCAGCTGTGTTACACGCTGACCACCAGTTATCAATTCACCACACATACTTTTCTATCATAGCCACAGTTTTAATCTCTACAGTTTTATTTATCTGAGTCAAGCATGGCTCAAAGATATTCCATGCCAAACCTCAAAAATATTTGAAACATTTTCAATTGTATGCCTTTCTGAGTAATAAGAAGGAATCTCACAGTACTTCACTCTGTTGCAGAAAGGAGGTAAATCAGCCTTTTGTCCATCTTATTCTCACCATCTAGGCATTTTGCAGCTATCTTGGTTATCACTATTGAGTGGAGGGCTTCATATAACCCCCAGTTTCAGGCATTCAGTGGACTTGGAAGGTAAATGGTGACTACTATCGCTTACATTGCAGTCAATAATTTTCTTCATCTGTGTAGTCTCAAGACAAGATTAACACATGGCTCTCAATGGGTACATCACAAGAAGTGGAGTGAATAAAGACAGGTGTCTCAATTCAGAGTAAATTCTCATACTGGGACCACAAGATTAGTAGCTTAAAGGATAATCAGAGATTTCTCGATTCAGTCCTTTTTAGCTAAAAATTATCTTAAAGGATGCCTCTATGCAGTTTTCAAAGTTTATTCTTTTGATGTGATATTTGTATCACATTAATCCAGGCTATTTTTTTCTCAATTAAAATTTTGAAATTGCATGATGTTTCTCACAGTGAAAAGGCTCATAATACAAACCAGCCCAAAAGAGATGCAAATGTCTTAAATTTAGGCAGCTTAATTTATATTGCATTATTTTATATTATTTTATATTTTATTATATTATTTTTTAATTTAAAAGTTCTAAGCTTTCAACTAACCTTCTAATTTACAAATTTAACATTATGTTAACATAAAAACATCACAAATCTACAAGAGGGTATCCTAAATTCATTAGTCTTTTTATTTTAACTAAAAATATGTTATGTGAGCTTCCGATAATGACTCCTATAGTTTCACCAAGAGAAGCCCTAACTGTATTAGCAGAAATTCATCCTAAAGACTCAGCATTTTCACACAGTAAGAGAACTGAGGTTGAGAAGTTTGAACCAACTCGTGACTCCACTGCTTCTACTTTTAGAACAAGGCTGACCTTTCTCAGGGGCAGGTTTTGAAAGGAACATTCACATGACTTTTGGAGACTTTTAAACATTTGGAACCTTCACCCATGCGTTTATATGATTGATGACCATACATTTCTTCTTTATAACCATGATATGGCGAAAACCAATGTTATTTTGACAATTTGATGGCTAAGCATTCTAAAGAATTTCCTTTCCTTAAAATAGCAGAAAGATCTATTATGAGACAATGAGGCTGATTGGTTAAATCTTTGTTAATTAGACATTATAGTTCCCATCACATAATACCTTTGTGTTTGTATGTGACTGTACTCTCTTCTGCTGATCGCTGATACTAAAAACCATAAGTGAAAAAATAATGTAAACTGGCATATGTTGAAAGAATATTGGAAAGATGGAGTTGAGATTTCTTCAAGAAAGTAGCAAACATGATTGTTTTTAAAGGAGAAATGTTTCCACTAAGGTATATAGTTCTAGCCCTATTGAACTGGAAGCAGAGAGGGTTCTAAGTAATTCTGTGTTTCTCATGCTACTGAATTTTCAGGCAAAGTAAGGAATCATTGCATGGCTGGTGTGATTAATTTTAATTTCTCCAGGGGAACTGAGCCACTGTTACTCTATTAAGATAAGAAAAATATATCTGAAAAAGACAGTATCAATGATGAAACCTTTAGCCTACATCTTTTTGAAAATGCTAGTACATGGCTGGGGATTTTGCTCCGTGACTTAAGCGCCTGCCTGGCAAGCGCAAGGTCATGAGTTCAATCCCTGGTACCAAAAAAAAAAAAAAAAAAAAAAGAAAGAAAAAGAAAATGTTAGTACATTGGAAATTTTTAATACCCATTTGATAAATTTGTAGGACCAACAAGAGCTCAATCTTGTAAATATGAAAGTTTTAATCAGCTCACACCAGAAAAGGTATCTTTTCTGAGATTTTGATAGGAGGTATACAAGTCCATTTTCCATTGCTATTGCAAAATATTTGAGACTAGGTAACCCACTAGCCATCAAAAGGAGTAATAGAAGTTTAAAAAAAAGTGCTGTCTACTCAAGTCAATATCAGACAGAATTCTGGACTTCAGTATATTTTTCTAAAACACAGACACATACAGAGATGGAAAGAAAAATCATATATATATATAATTGGTATGTATATATATATATATATACCAATTTAAGAAAAGTTCAATACAATTACCACTGTAATGTATTAAATACAGTCAAAATGACTGGAAATAAGGAAAACTAGAGTCAAATTTTTGTGATTCATTCTCCATGTAGCACATTAGAGCCATAGATTAAGCATGTGCACATGATTTCTATCAATAAATGTTACATTACATTTTATTCCACTACCGAGCATCTTACAATCATTAGAGAAGATAAAAAATATCCTTTGACACCATTTTTATATTTTGTTACCTTAATTAGCTCACATGTACATCATTGTAAAGCTGGGTCATTCATGAAAACAGAAACAATGTGTGCTCATGGAGATTGTGGGTTGGCAATGACCAGTGACAGTTTCAGAAGTAGCCTCCTAGACTGATGAGGAAGTGCTGTGTACCTCTCTGGCTATGCGCTCCCTGGTGGCAAGTATGGTGGTGGTTGTCCAACCTGAGGCGAGCCTGGTAGGGGACACAAGCGGCCCAGCTGACCTGGCCATGTCACTGGAGACTCAGGTGGCGTTGGAGATGGCCACAGTCTGCGTATGTGACACTCAAAGGGCTGCGGTGCGAAGCACTGGTGTCCTCCAGTGCGCTGCAGACACACACCAAATACTCTCGTGTTTCCCAGGCTGTGGCTTACCCAGCCCAGTTGGGACATCTGCATGCAGCTCAGGTGTAAAACTCGGGCCACCCTGGGCCGAACAAGAGAGGCTGTTGCTGTCCTCTGGGTTTTTGATTTCAACTTGGATGGAACCCATTCCTGGGGTGGAGCGACTGCACGCAGCCCTGGGATGGAAACTGCCTTAGGATTTACCACATGGTTTATTTCAATGAGCTGTGTGATATATTTTAATTTCCTTGGGGGGGGGTGCACTGCCATTCTTCGAGGTGATGGTGATCTCCACGGCCTTCATGGTGGCACAGACAGCTTGAACAAGCCAGCTGATGAACCACCCGAGAACCATGCTCAGCAGGAGACCCGCGAAGCTAAGTCATTGGCTATGATACGGGAACTTTTGCTCTGTGCTTTCCAGCAGTACAAGCCATCAACTTGTCGTTCTTTCTCAGTGATAGCTGGCTAAGAATGAGCCCAAGTGGACAATGGACAGGGCCATTCTCCTGTCACATGCCAGTTCAGTTGTCAGTGCCATTGTTTGTGCCAACCAGAACTGAGACCTCTATTGTATTTGTCACAGAATCACCTCCAGGTATTTTCTCTTCCGGATGGATATCCAAGGTGAGAATGGGCAGGCTCAGACACCCTCTGCTTTCAGTGTGGGTGTGTGACCGAGGCTCTGGCCTCGTGGAGAGAAGGTACACGTTCTCAGTAAGCACCAGGACAGAAAAGGACTGGCTTCTTTTCACTGCAAAAGACACCTGGAGCTCACAAGCTGCCTCTTTTGAGTACTTGCCTGAAGTTACAGCGCACCTAACTGATCGTATGTTCATGCTTGCAATTCAGATGCAGCCAGAATCATGGAACCAATACTGCACCCAGAATGAGGGAAAGAATTAAGTTCATGAACCGAGGTACCGCCGTGTCAGTAGGCTGCAAGGGTTGACAAATACATTTATGGTCCTTTTCTCCTGTTTTCAGTGTGTGGATGATATTGATAGCTTGAGTGGATTCTAAAAGACTGTCCTGAAGAATCAGCCTCAATCATAGTCGAAAATGACAGAAATCATTTTACTGTGAAACAGAGAACTGTCACAATGCAAATGCGTTTAATGTGGAGACAGAGGAAAAA
This sequence comes from Dolichotis patagonum, assembly GCA_004027295.1. Taxonomy (NCBI): domain Eukaryota; kingdom Metazoa; phylum Chordata; class Mammalia; order Rodentia; family Caviidae; genus Dolichotis; species Dolichotis patagonum. Next base: position 33,594 of record PVJX010002527.1, on the reverse strand, counting down.
TAAAAATTGGTTATACTAATGTACACTTGTTCTCAGGAAGGTAACCAAGAATACAAGAAAAATGCCATATTAACTTTGGGAAAGTGTTTGTCCTACATTCTTAAGTAGATTTACCTTCAAATAAAAATGGTAAGTTCTGTTCTTTTCCCTTTAGAAAACGTTGCTAGGAATAAACTGGAGAAATAGGACCCTTCCTTACCAGATTCTCTCATCTCGAGCTTGGCACTGAACTGTCTGTTCTCCCCACTTCAACTTTGGCCAAGTAGTTGGAACGCAAAGCATGAAAATTTTACTACACAAAATGATCCAATTGTGTCTATTCAGTGAAATAAAAAGCAAAATTTATAAAGAAAAGAACACTATTATACATATTTGTCTTCTATATGTTTCCATTCCCTTTTTATGTCTGGATATTTCTGGATTAGGTATATGGAATTTCGGCTCTTTTAAGAACTTGCATAGTGGAAACTACAGCATTTTAATAGCAATTACATTTTAACTACTGAAAAAGCTAAGTTAATAGGATTTTACATTTTACCATCTGGTCTTTTTAATCGACCTTAAATTCCTGGGCATGAGGATAATAATTATTAATATCATCTCATATTAACATAGCATTTGAAAGAACTTTGCAAAAAATAATTATGCTATATAATTCACAGGGTTATATACCAGTAATAAAATATTGGGTCCTACATGTTGCCATTAATACTCAATTTAAATCTTCAAAGAGTTGATTGAATTAACAAGCTGACAATAAATATGGCATGGCTCACAGATGGTTTGGCACATAGTAAATGCTCAATAAAAGGAGCATTTATAAATAATTTAGATAGAAAACAACACTATTTCCTTGTATATATGATTGTTTATTAATCCAAAGTTATTTGCAATTATGTTCTCTATTTGAGCAAAATGTGAGACAATTTAAAGAGTAAAATCTTACAATGGACTTACTAAACATTAAAAGACACAAAACTTATTCTATGAAATAAATCATATACCTGTTAATAACACTGAGAGAACTTGGTGGTATCATTGGTGGTATCATATTCTTCGTCTCTTCTTTGACTGTAGGTGTAAATGCTACTGAGGTTAGATTCGCCACCTGTTCATTCATTTTTCCAGCTTTTATTCAGTGTCTGCAAGATGACAGTGCAGCACTGAGTCTGAACAACATGCAGCCTGAGCCCTAGCCTCCCTCTTCCCAGTCAAAGCATCCGCAAAGCACCTTCCTCCATTCCCTCCATCCTTCAAGACCTCTCACATTCTCTTCCCTGTAAAGAATACATTTTGATAACATCTTGTACGCCTTCTTTCCGAATATTATGTTTAAATTCGGAATTTTCCCAGAGTGGCTAAACTGTAAAATGAGATCATATGCTTCCTAACTTCATTAAATGACGTAGAAATCTTTCTGATTCAAAGTCAATCCAGGTGAACAGTCTTATTACAATCCAGCACAAATCGGTCTCACCTTCTTTCCTCCTTCCTCCAAATGCATGTGTCCCCGGAAAATGTGCTCTTCCTCTGGTTCCTTCTCTTCATTTTTTATGCTGTTCATTAAAATGGTGCATAGTATACCCAGCATTGTTCACAGGCTATAAAGTTTTTATCACTGGGTAACAGCAATCTATTTGATGCACAGCTGCTCTCCAGGACGAGCTAATTGCTTTAGTGATATGACTAAGGCTCCAAATGCCACACCATGTACTGATGTGCTTTTCCACATATGAAAATTAAATTATTTGCAGATCAACTTGTTTTATAATATGTATCTCAAAAGAGTTTCAGCTCATTTAGTGAGACAACCGACATCAAATCCAACTGAAAGTGTGCTTAAGATGATGTGGTATCTCCATTGTGGATGTCATATATCTGATTTATTTTAGTTTTTTAAACCATACTTTCCATGAATATGGATGTCGTAAATGTTGATACATTTATCCTTTTATTTAGTTGTGCTTTAAAATTCCAGTGTACTAAGGACTGGTGTGTAGTTCAGCAGTACAATTCTTGCCTTTCTTGTGCCAAGGGCTGGGCTCAAGGCCTGCCTCTGTACAATGCCAGGGTACTAATTACAGTTTCTAATCAAAGAAGTTTAAATTGCATTTTTTTGGTTTGCATAGGTATTTTATTTTAATTAATACAGTACGTTTGAAGACCATGAACCTAGATTTTGGATCATTTCTAAATATCCAGTTGACTTTAATTTCACATTCTTGCATCATTTTCCAGAGAATGAATGTCATCTTGCCTCTATCTTTACCTTTAGTTTAAAGTTTTTCAAATTTAATGTGTCTTTATTAAATGCCTACAAAGATACATGAGTGAGATATTTTCCACTTAATCCAATGAAGAATGTTGGGTTAAAAAAAATACACAGAGAATATCAACAAAAATTAAATAACAGCCAGGCATGGTGGTGCATACCTGTAATCCCAGAACTCAGGAGGCTGAGGCAGGAGGACTGCTACAAGTTCAAGGTCATCCTGGGCTAAAAAGTGAGTAGACCAACCTAAACTGTGTAGCAAAAGCCTGTCTCAAAAAGACAAATATATTAATATTTTATATATATATAATATTAATATATAATAAAATATATACTTATATAATATTTTTGAGGCAGATATATATATATATGGCTGGATTAAAACTTTGACATAATTTCTTTCATCTTTTGATTTAGAAACTGAGTTTGGGGCTGGGGATTTAGCTCAGTGGCTTAAGTGCCTGCCTGGCAAGCGCGAGGTCATGAGTTCGATCCCCGGTACCAAAAAAAAAGAAAAAAAAGATGTTGGGGCTGGGGATTTAGCTCAGTGGCTTAAGTGCTTGCCTGGCAAGTGCAAGGTCGTGAGTTCAATCCCCAGTACCAAAAAAAAAAAAAAAAAAGAAACTGAGTTTGGGGTGGGAAATACTCAGTTTACAGACCTATGCTCAGTGCTATCATTAGCTGATAGTATATCAAGCAGAAGCATGGAAGCAAGGGCTGAGTGAGACTAGTAGAAGAGAGACATTTTGCAAATAAAATTAAATAGGACTATTGAAAATATACTCATTCCCAATTATTTAACACTGAGAAACTAACCTGTTAGGCAATAAAATGCATAGAAATTTAAAAATCTTTGTAACAAAACCAACATTCTCAATTTAAATAAGCATATATTTTATGTGGTTATTTCACTTTATCCATGAAATCATATAGCACATTTACTTATTTGCAAAAGACTATCTGTAGTATAATCATATTTTATTTTTAAGCATAAAATCAATATGTTTCAAAATTTTTAAGAAGTGTAAAGTTGTCTGAACTATGTATAACAATAGAAGAAATTAGATACTAATGAGTATTGGAAGCAATCAGATAGTCTATGGCACTAAAATAGAACTGTAATGACAAAGATGGATCAAGAATATTGATGAGAAAGAAGCACAATTAGAAATTAGATAAGAAAAGCAAACCAGCATAAGAGTAATCAAGGAGAAGTACCAGATGAATAAGGTTCAATAGGGTGCAATCACTATGAAAGAGCATGGGATACATGTGTTACATTTAGCAATCTGAATTTAAATCTATTGGAGCAAAGTTTAAAAACTTTGAATAAATATGCAAAATGTACTCGTGATTGAAAGAATTCAATCAACTCATATTTAAAACATTTCTCTATTTTAAGAATTGCTTATGAGAGAAATATGAGACAAAATTATATAGAACATACATGAGATAACAATTTTAAAAATAATTTATGCAGATATCAAGATTAAACAACTATATTCTGAAAATAAGCCTTGCACTCAACTACAAAGTCAGATTATTAAGCTGACTAAAATCTGCTAAAATGGCATGTTTCCCATTTTATATCTAGTGATAATTCATGAAAGTGGAAAACATGGGCTACCCAAAGTAAAGTTGTGTTTCATGTGATTGCAAAGAAAACAGATTTTAATCTGTGTGTGTAAATCTCACCTCTTCTAAAAATCCACAGCAGAGCAAGTAAGAATTGAGTGCTAGCATACATACAATATTAAATAGATAGCTTTTCTTTTGAAACCATATCCATGCTTAGTGCATGTTCTGCACAATATCTTTAATCAGAAAATTGAAATTTTAATTGTACTTGGGAGTAATCCAGTACTGACCTTACAAAGACTTTATGAATATTGTGATATACCATTGTCCTCAGTGGCCTATTTAATATACTTTTTAGCATAGTGTATCATATGCAATGGTAAAAGGAGTTTATTTTGTCAGTATAAAGAAGGAAAAACCAATAGGTGAATTATTCTCAGTCAATATTCCACAGGCTCTAAACCGGGCATGGCAGTAAACACCTGTAATCCCAACACTTGGGAGGCTGAGGCAGGAAGATTGTTGCACAAAACTGTCAGTAAATTCAACAAGAACTGAATGATACCTCACTAAAAGGACAGAGTCCTATAGTGTCTAGCACACTTGAAGAGAAAGAAACATCTTAAAATTTCAAAATGTATAAAAATATAATTGGACAAAGAACGTATGTAATCAAAAGGCAGCTAGAATTATAAATGCAAAAATAGAGATACAGCCGTGTGTGTGTGTGTGTGTGTGTGTGTGTGTGTTTGTGTGTGTGTGTATTTTGGAAAATTGTCAAAAAAAAGTCCTCCTGAAATTGGTACTTAAAATGAGTAGTTTTATTTGTAGGAGTGAAAGAGTAAAAACTGCGAAGTTCTCCTGGAAAATAAGCAATGAAAGTAAGGTATCGGCTATGGAACAGGATGGTATGTCTGAGCTGCTAGCATTTTTGTGCCAAGAAAAAAAAATAAGCAGAATCATTCAAACTGGGGTTAAATGGGTGGCAAACAGGGACTGCAGAGCACAGCAGGGGATCCCCCTGGAGGAGCTTTGAATATAGAAGGTGGTGGGGATACCGATAAAGTCTAAGCAGAAATTTATAGGCTTGCATTTCATTTTCAGACCCTCATTTCAGGTGTGAGTACAGAAAACAGATTTAGCACTCTTGTTTCCAGTTATTTAGCAGATGGAAAATTACTGAAACAACTTCCTCCACTGATATGACTACAACACAGAGTAAAACAGTCTTAGAACAACCATTCAAACACATCCTTAGCAGAACAAAAGCAATAATTTTGAAGAGGACAAAGGAGGACATCCTGGAGATGGGAAAATGTCACTGCAACCTTAAATCCTCAGAATAGTTGGAAAACCTGTGGGACCGTGACCCACTACCTGGGAAATAACAAGTTGCAGTAAAGGATGTAAGTACTTGGCTTTCGATTCTGTGTATGATGGAGTAGTTTGACTCTGACCAGCTCTCCATTTAAACAATTATCTGAGAAAAAAAAAAAAGAAGACAAAAAACACCTATTTCATGACTTTTAGAGAACAATGGGGAAACTGAGTCAGGAACTGGGAGACTCTGATCTTTAAACCTATGAAAACACACAAGATAGGCTCTGCATTTATCTTACTGTTCCCTGAGACCACTTTCCAGTCTGCTCCTTTATAGTGGGGGCAGGTTTAAAACAGAAGCAAACGGACTTACTGGTCTTAGGAGACAGCAAGTTGGACTTCACATTTAGAATTGGAGAGTAAAACGCCAAAGCACAAGGTCAAATACTCTGATCTTTGGGGAAGTACTAAGGCATTGTGTGCAGCTCCTGTCACCAAATGAAAGAGGACAACCTGTACTGGGCTCACCAAGTTGATAAGCAGCAGCTTTTGGACTCCAGCTACGCTGTCCCCTATTAGCATGTCAGAGGTAATCCTTCCTGTTGGTCCTATTTGGGCTTTCTGAAAGGTGTCAAGAGGTTATTTAGAGGGTTTTATTTGAGAGATGAGTCTTCAGCCTCCAGAAGACTATCAATCATAGGAGTCAGGTATGAAAATTGCCTTCCCAAAGACCAGTGTTCAAATCTGCAAGAATGTTTTCATTACTATAGGAACTATAGGAAATCTGAAAATTTCTGCACAAAAGAAAAAGTAACATGATTGTAAAGATTAGAGAGTTCCCATATCTAATCATAAAGCCAGCACATAAAGCTTTATCTGTGCCTCACTTCTTAAAATTTCCCTCTGACTGTGCTTGGATTCTGCCATGTCAGAATCCTGACCTTCCTGTGACCTTCACATGAAAGGAGCCACATGTAAGCTGTCCACTTAACAGCCCTGCTGAGTCTGTAGCCAGCAGCTAGAATCAGTAGGTGGCTTGTATAATCAGCCTCATAGAATATTTAAGTGACTATAGACTCAGCTATCATCTGACTGAAACTACTGAGAAACCCCGAAGAGAAACGGTGCGTGCAAGCCTTTTGCAAATTCCTGTCCTCCAAATCATGACCAAAAGTAAACTGCTTTTACTCGCCAATGTTTTAGTAAATTTTTATGCGTTGATAATAAGAACAAGGAAGCTATGATCACTTGGATTATTCAGCAAGCAATACCAACTGATACAGGATTTAGTTACATGATTTTTTTGTCAACCAAACATTTGAAATGGGCTTGCATGGCAGACTTACAGTCTTCTACTTTTGATACGGTGCTTCCAAAATACCTATGACCTGTTAAATTGGGCCACAGAATGAGCCCAAATAGCAACAAGCAATTATGCTCTGGCAACAGAGAGCTTGAAACAGCTATTCATGGGAGCAAGGCCCAGACATTAAGCATAATATTGCTTTATGCCAGCGATTTTCTGTGCTTGCTGTGCATCACTTGTGCACACATACTTGACTGAGGATAGAAGTTCTCAGTACGTACATTATATGCGTTATTCTTTGGAGTAGAACTGGGTATCAGATATGGAGTACCTGTTAAGAAACAAAGTAGTAATGTGTAAAAGCATGGGATTCCAGGAGACTCTGTAAAAGTTGCAGCGACCTTCACAGAACAATTCTTTGAAACAGGAGGAAAAAAATTAGTGGTTCCAGAAAGTGAGACAACTATAAAGAAGACTGGGATTCGAAGACAAATATCACAGAGTGTGCATGATCACACCGCGGCATTATCACACTCCAGTCTTACCCAGTAAAGATATCAAAATACAAGGTATGCAAAACAGAGAGAAGACTGCAGCAAGAGACCCCACCTGAGTGGCATAGAGATTTCTAGCTCTCTCATCCGCCCATTGCAATGCTGTGTTTTGGTTGTAGCTCACAGATGTGGAGCTGGATCAAATTTGGACCCTCCATCCTCCCTTCTCTCTTAAGTCACTGAGAATACAAGGAACTCCACTCTCTCCTCTACTTTGGTAATCCCAGATTGTAGACGACCTAGATATATTCTGCAACAAGTAACTGGACACATTTGTATAATAACTATCCAGCATTAGCTTTTAAGTTGACCATTAATCAACCATAATTCTAGTAAGTAAAGTGCTCTCTATTGTTAACGTATTGTGATTTTGTTAATTTAAAGAACAATATGGTCTTAAGAATGGTTGTTCTTAGAGAACTGATAGTTTCCTTCTAAAACAAATCATGGAATTTTTCTGTGCTAAAGAAATAATCTTCAGGTTGAGCGTGGCAGCGCATGCTTGTAATCCTAGGAGTCGGGAGGCTGAGGCAGGAGGACTGCTGCAAGTTTGTCCTACAAAGTGAGTTCAAGGCCAGCCTGTGCTGCATAGTGAAATTCTATATCAAAAAGACCAAAAAGAAGAAGAAGAAAAGAAGAAGAAGAAGAAGAAGAAGAAGAAGAAGAAGAAGAAGAAGAAGAAGAAGAAGAAGAAAGGATCTCTTAATATAAAAGATGTAAAATATGGTTGAGATGAATCATATATATGTCAGTGTGCCACTATACAGTATTTCATTTGCAAAACTTACCATTATTCAAAGACTAATCAAAACTCAAGTTGTACTATCACTGAATATGCTGATTGCTTTAGTCTGACTTTACATTTAATTTTCATAGTAACATTCATATATAGTATGTTTATGTTTTAGACCTTTTTGCACAAATGAGACATTTAAGAGCATTAATTTGGTGTTAAAATAAGCAGAACCACCAAGAGATTTAGCTCAATGACATAAGCACCTACCTAGCAAGCTCAAGGTCATGAGTTCGATCCCTGGTACAAAAAAAAAAAAAAGAAAAAAGAAAAACCAGCAAAATAAGAAGAACCTTCTAACAAGAGTTATTCCAGTCTAAAATTTCTTATTACACAACTTTTTTCTAATCTCATTTATGGGTCTAATTATCGGGAAAAAGAATATATATATATATATATATATATATATATATATATATATGAGTTTAAGTGCAGCCCAACCTCAAGTTAGGTCTTATCACCTAACTGCTTTAAATTATATTTGCATCCATATGGAAAAGCCATTAAAAAAAAAAGAGAAAGAAGGCTTTATGATGACAATAAAGACAGTTTCAATGTGGGCTAATATTTATTATTTTGAAAATTTGGAATCATTTAATTAAGTCATCTTATCTTTTACCCTAAATTCTTAAAAAACAAGACAACCATATTAATCCAGCCAAATAATCTCTTCAGAATTTAAAAAGCCTATTGATTTTTTTTCTTCTAAAGTCTCTTCAATAAGGTCTCTCCCCAGAGAATTCTATAAAAGAGCAAAAGATATCTTCACCCGCTCGCCTTATTCAACACTTGGCAGTTTAATGAGTCATTGTACTTATAAATGTCCCTGATTAAGCTCTTTTATTTTTATTCTGTAATTTAATTTATATCATTACATTTCACACAGAATTTTTTCATTTCTGTTACTTGTTTCACCACTATTAAGTGTCCACTTATGCAGCTGATGGTCTTATAAAGTATATTTTTTTCTACTCTGCCTTTGAAAATCTTCCCTAACAGACTTTTTTTTTCAAATGGACAGAAGTTGGGTGATTTTTTTTTCTTTTTACAGATAATATGCTTGTAATGTGGAATCATTTGACTTAAAACCAAAATTCAGTTGCAAATATGCTAAAATTGAGAAATAAAAAATAAGATGGCACTAAATACCCATCATATCTGGATGTCACTGAATGCTGTAATACTAAAGTGGATGTTTTCTTACTGGTATATGAACTGAAGTTTTCCAGAGCATAGTTTGATAGTTCAGCTCAGAATTTTAACTGATTATTAAAATACAGTTTCATACAAAAGTATACATTGCTGTAGATAAGAAATTTCAATGTTAAGTTGCCAGAAAGTTTATGAAAGATAGTTATGAGCACTGTCTAGGACCAGTAGGTTCAACAACACATGAACTTATTTGCCTTATTTTGAGAAAATTATTGAAGAAATTTTCTTTGAAGAGGGTTTTTATTATCTTTAAAATGAAATAATATTTCTTACAAGGAAAAATCTAGAACAGTAAAAGCCTGACAAACTTGCTGGTGGCATACCCTAGGCATACTACTCTATGAGGCTTTTCAGACATGGTTTGCATAGACATGAGTTGCCCATAAATGTTTCTTAGAGACGAGGTTTACACAGGCAAGACCAGAAAATTCCCGGATGTGGGACTCTTGAGCCTTAGGAATTGAGGAGAACTTCAAAGGAGACAGACTCAGTAAAAATCCTCTCGGATCTGGAGAGACTTGGCTTTAATCATCTGCCAGGCTCAAAAGCAAGAAAGGATCCATAAATAAAGATTGCACAATACTTTACCTCACAGCCCTCCTTCTTCCTTGAATATTATGAGCAACAAGTTTGAAGCTAATTCGGAGAGCCTAAAACAACTTGTATTTCAATATTTCCACAATTTTCTGTCAGTGCAAAAATATCTTCTAGTAAAAACATCAGGGTTCTGATTTAATGGGGGTTTTCTAAATATTTCGCATAAACAAACATTAGTTCTTAGTTTCTGAAATGAACTAGGTCTCAAATGTTTAAACTTTCCCTAATTACGCCAAGTCTGAAACCTGATGAAAACACATTTATGTGTTTAGTAACAGATTCACTTATGGAGGTACCATGTTGGTTTTAAATAATCAAATATTCATAGATACCCAAAAGTTGGCATTGCTAACTTACTCATGAATGTGGTTCTTTTTATGTCTGAGATCAGAAAAGGCAACAGAAGATGGCAAATTTTGAACAGGTGCTTCAATCTCATAGTGGCCTGGACTGAGAAGCAGACATCGGTCTGACTCATTCTGAGGGACACACCTCTTTCCCAATATTGGATTGCTCAAAATGAGCCAAATCAACTCAGCAGCAAACATATGAATGTTCCTAATGTGGTGAAATAAAACAAAATGAAGCAACTAATGAGGTTACCTTACCATACATCCTCATTTTTAAAAAATACTAACATGTTTCAGAGCTTACCTGTTAGGCTGTTTTAAACATCAACTTTTAAGTTTTAACTTGTACAGTTTTGTTGCAATACCAACACATTTCTGGAATTGATTTGTTTTAAAATATTGACAAGAGAATGACATCTGCATCCATCAATTCAACAGTCGTTGCTAATTAGCCTTTGACTATAGCTGTTCCTGGCTTTTGGGATTCTTCTAGAAACAAGGTAAAGTCTCTCTTCTCACATCATTGACATTTTTGTGCTAGAAGAAGACATTAATTGCAAGCAAGCAAGCAAACAAACAAATAAGGTTTTCTAGTGGAATTACAGTTAGTAAAAGCTTTCCATGTAATGCTGGCAGATATTTTCTAAAACAGAAAATCATTTTTAAAATTTACTTAAATTTGATGCTTATATAAATGATTGAAACAAAGGCATTAATCCATTGTTTAAATGCATTTTGCAGGGGAAAAAGTGCTAAAATATTGTATCTTCCTAGTAGTGATAAATATAAAAATACTTTTTAATATTGGTAGCAATATCTTAAAATACCACAAGATGGTGACATTACTCTATAACAACAAATCCTTGGCTTAATTGGTACAAACATGCTCTGTTTTCCAAAGCAAAACTCAAGTTCTATGTTTTTAGATTCTGAAAGTAAAGATTGTATTTCAACAATATTTGTGTTGAAATAACATTAGTACTGATATTTTTCCAAATATCTGTGTAAGTGCAAGTGTGTGTGTGTGTGTGTGTGAGTGTGTGTGTGTGTGTGTGTGTGTGTTACTAGAGACTAAACCAAGGCCCTTCACAATGAGTTACATTCCCAGCTATTTTTATTTTTTGAAAAATGGCCTCATGATGCTGTTAAACTTTTCCTCCTAGGCTTGAACTTGCAGTCTCTACCTCAGCCACTTGAGGCTGGAATTGCAGGTGTGTGCTACCACACCAGGCTGAAAATCTGTGAGGCGTTTTAAAACAGCGCTATGGATAAATAAACCAACCAGAGATTTTAAAAACACTGAACTGTCACTCTTGAGATTCTGACTCAAAATTATTGTCCCAGGATCAAGTGGCTGTTACAGTTGCTACATGAGAGACTAAGGCAGAGGATTACAGGTTCAAAGCCGGCCTGACCAATCACTGATACAATAATTCCATCTCAAACAAAAGGTATAAAGGCCTAGAGGTGAAGTTGAGTACCTCCGAGTTTGAATCACCAGTACTACAAAGAAAAAAAATTATAAACCATTATACTCACACACAACATTTTTGGGGGTTTTTTTCTTGTTGAGATTTCTTCTTCCCCTTCCCAAACTTTTCTTGAATATTCTTGGTAACAAATTGTGGAATGATTATATGTTGAAAGAGCGAAATATTCTCACAGCAAAGAAAATTGCACTGATTATTTCTAGCTATTTTAAGTAGATAATTTGTTTCTGATTTATTTTTAGCTCCAAATTGGAACTAATGAAATATACCAGAGTATTCATCTTTGTCATTTTATGTACAGGGTTTTGTCTTTTGCCTCTGTATTGCATCATCTGTTGTCAACTCTACATCCTGCCCACTTCTGTCAATCATAGCACGATACTGCTCAAAATGTGGCAGTGAAAGTCTCTCTTAAGATCTTAAGATCTGAAAGGAAGAAGGAAAGGAGAGGCCCTTATTTTCTGATTGCAGTTCAAGGAGGGAGAGGTGATCAAGAATTGGGTTCAAGGTCCCCAGAACATATTGCTCTGAACCAATGCTACAGGCACCAGAGGTCAGAGGGTTTTTCCTGAAATTTGTAACTGACACCTTGAGGTACCATCTGCAGATTCTCCATTTGAGGGCAGATGAGATCATTGACTGCAATGTAATTTTTGTAACCTCTGGCAGCAATGGTTTTACCTGACCCCACTACACACACATCCATTTCAATGAATGAATAAACCTGTAACACACTGTGTTAAAATTAATGCTTCTTTGAAATACAGAGTGACATCTTCTTTACAGACTTAACTCAGACTGACATACTCCTCCTGGAATCAAATGAAAGCAGACTGTGCAAAACTGTGTGTCTGTGTTTGAATTACCAAATTTATGTGCATACAGTGAAACAACAACCTCAGAAGTTATCATAATCACAGCTAAACATTGTATTGAGACACTAAGGTATCTAGCAAGCATGGATCCACAGTGATTGTACATTTGTGCTAGAAAACTCTGCAAGAGAGCTCTTCCTGAAGCTGGAGAATGCACCTTGCTTATTCGCTACTCTAGTTCTGCCAGCTCCCTTGAGGAAACTTGAAGTTATTTTTATTTCATCCTGTGCAAATTTCTTTTATTTTCTATTTTCTCCTTAGCTCATTGTGATAAATATTGTGTCTTGCCAGAAGTTTAGGAAATCCAAGCAACAACCTCATTCTCTTAATTGAGGCTGGCTGTACTTTAGCTTTAAAATCCTCTTAACAACCTCTCATTGACCTTTTCTCCATTTTATTCTAGCTGTGTGTTGTGAGGGTGCCAATAGCAGCAAACACAAGTATTTCCAAAACAAAGCCCTATTTAAACTCCTCAAGTTTTCTTCAGTGAAACAAACTCAGTGTTTTCGCTTTCAGCAAGTTTCTTCAATGAACCAATATCTTGGGCTCATTTTGATCCATTCAGTTTTTAATGAAGCATATTATTAGGCTAAGGATTTAGCTCAGCAGCATAAGCGCCAGCCTTGCAAGAGCATGGTCGTGAGTTCGATCCCCGGTACCAAAAATAAAAAAATAAATAAAAATAAAAAAATAAAGCATATCATTAACACACATTGAATTGAATTTTCCATGTAGATTGACTTTTTAATGTTTTGTTGTGGTTAGTTTTGTTTCCTTTTTTTGAGATAGTTTCACTATCCAGTGTAGACTGGCCTTGAATTTGCTTATGTAGCCCAGGCTAGTTCAAAAAGCAAAACCTAAGAAATAGGAAGAGTCTGCAGAAAGAGTGAAATACCGTTCAAAATAAATCTACAATAAAAAGAGTTCCAGAGTAGATAAACCTAACAGTGAGAATTATAGCCCAAAATATCAACAACTGCAAGTTCACTACAAATGCAATGCAATGTCATTGGAAATGAAGTGTTTGATAAATATATTTTTTAAGAAGGAAGAAAAATGGTCACACTCTAGAAAACATAATACTGTAAAGAAATTGTGTGTCTAGAGAACTATCTCCAAAACTGTAAAAGGACAGGCATAGATGATGTAAAAACATTTTCAAAAAAGTAAATAAATTGAAAATCTGAAAAATCCAAATTTTATCTCTAGAAAAAAATCAATAGAAAGGAACAGAACACAGGCAAACAGAGAATTAGCAGTCTGAAAACAAAAAATAATTTATCTAGTATATATTAACAAGACACAAATTTTAAAAGTATTACAGAGAAATTAACATGTATGAAAAATAGATAAAGAGATAAAGTAAACAGATAAAAAATAAGATATAGTGTTATCAAACTGTAGACTTTTAGAAATCAGAGAATTGTAGCATTATTTAGGGAAAATTAACTACTCTAATGGGGATAATGTATCGCATACTTTTCCAACAGCAGGAGTGTGGAAACAAGACAGAGAATACATATTCTGTTGTACAAAATGCAAGAGACAAAAGGGAGTGAGAACGCTTGTAAAAAAGTTGAAAATAGAACTGATAACTATATCTAATCTGTTTATAAAACATAATAAAACTATAACTTGCAGAAAAATAATAAGACGCCAAGAAAATAGCAAAATAAATATATAAAATAATTTTACAAAGATTATGAATATAATAACACTTGAAAACAAGCCAATTAGGGCTACTCCTCTTAGTTTACACCTGTGTGCCCATCACTCTGGCAGACTGAGGTAGGAGGATTGCAAGTGTAAACCGAGCGTGAGAAACTTAAACACTTAATGTGACTCTATCTCACATTTTAAAACTGAAATAAAATATAAAATGCTAGGAATGTAGCACAGTGGAAAAACTTTTGGTTCAATCCTGGTTTAATAATAATAATAATAAATTAAAAATAGATCAATTTGGAAAACTTACAGGTTAACTATATAAGGAGATAAATTTCAAGGTAAAAATCAGTGATGTAAAGAGACACAGATGATACCAGACTGTGTGATTCAGAACAGGATTGTTCTAGGATTTCTTGTATTCATGGACATCTTGTTGGTCTATCTGTGTGAACACATGGAATTTGGCACTTTTCACCCTTGTGCAGTCAGGTGATTCTCCATGATCCCTCTGAGTGATCAGGTGTGAACAGAGAGACGTGCATCCATTCTGAGTGCAGGTGATGAAAAGTCTGTGAAGATTCTGCGTCTTAGCTCTTTGATTAAAGATATATGTGAATTTCTCAATGATTCCTTGTTAAAAAGTGATAAGGATTTTCAAAATCTTCAGAGAAGGCAATAAAACACCTGCATGGCAATAGCTGTGGAATGTGGCTAAATAGTTTTCAGTGGGGATCATATAGTGATAATTCATTTATTAATGAAATTAGAAAATCTGAAAGAAATTAGTAGTTAAGTAGACATTTTAAGATGTTTGGAAATGGACAACAGGGTTAATTTAACCTTAAGAAAGTGGAAGACAAGTTATTGTAAAAAATAGGGTAAAATAATTTAAAAAGAACCAAAGGAAGGAATAAAATGAAACCTGGTTATTTGAATATTTAGCAAAAGAGATTTTTTAAAAGAACCATGTATGAATAAATTACATCTAAATAGAGGGATAAAAATTACATATAGTACATATAGTAACGAAAAATGAAACAATAGTCAAGTACTAGAAAATTTTTATTAATTTTTTTCTTTGGTGGCTATTCTAGCACTAAATAGTGCTAAATAAAATAAAGATAAATAAGTGTGATAAAAGAAAATTTTGTCAGTTCCCCTGTGTGAAGTACAATTATTCCAATCAATATATTTCTGCTTTTTCAGTGGTATAAATATACTCCCATGTATTAGTCTGTGAAACTATGCTATATTATACACATGAAGATTTATTGATTACTTATCTATGTATTTAAGGATATGTGTTTCAATTTTGTAAAATGTAAAATGAATTTAAATTATATGATGTAAAGAATTTTTATTGAAAATATTTATCAGCTACCTCCTACAATATTTAAAACAAGGCCAAATACCCCCCAAAAGTTAAATAAATTAAAAATGGATTCTTTAAGTTCTAAGATGTATCATATGTGAAAAATCTTTCTTGCCAAAAATTTGACTATTTTAATATTAATTTTGTTGTAAAGCTCTAAAACTTCAGCCCTATACTTTTCAAAGCTACATTAGCTCAAAACCTAAATTTGTTTACTACATAATATCATAAATATTTTCCTACTGATATATGAGAAAATACACTACTCTGTGGATATACTAGCACTACATGAAGTTTCTCTTCTATAATTTTTTGCAAGCAAATTTAAGAAACTGACATATTCACAGTAGAGGATTACTGTGCAAATCCCACAATACAGTATAAAGTAAATTCACAGTACAGAGTTTAAGTTCTTCTAATGGATAGATTAGATACACAAAGCACAACACTATCCGATGACTATGTTCTTGCTTTGTTTTCAGTGTATAATAAGACTGACAACACGTTGATTTATTAATTTCATCCAAGCAAAAGATAGAGCAAGGAAGTCTAGAAAGAAGGAATGTCAAGATTTTAAACTATCAGATACACATACTTGTGAATAAAACAAGATACTCACCTTCAAGTACATAATACAGAGAGAAAAAAGGGTAGCTGTCTAGAGGAGGACAGGGACTTGCTGTGTGCCCTGAAGACAAAGATGTGCAATGTCTTTTAATCAACATACAAAGTGTTGTGGATATATCCTTGTTATTTTCAAGTCCATTCAACAAGCACTCATTAAGAAGATATTATGTCCCAGGCTTTGTTGGCTGGTGCTCTGGACACATAGATACAATGTAAAACTGGGGGCTAGAAAAAGTTCATAGCCAAATAAGGAAGATGGGTAAATGATTAAGTAAAATCTGAGGGCATGCTAACAACACAATTGAAATATGTGCATAGAATAAAGAGAGAACCACTTTAATTGGCAGTCAAGAAGTCTTTCAGAATGAGACCACATTAGATACTGGTCCTAAAAACAGAGGAGAAACTCTGAGACATTCATTAGCTGGGAACAGAACATAGCTTGGGCTAGTGACCATGGGCAGAAAAGTGCCCAAGCCGATGGGTCATGACTTCTCAAGATTCTGCATCAATATTTTGACCATAACCTTGGGTATGATTTCAGTATATCTGAGCTGTGATCACCTTATCCACAAAGAGAGTATTGCACTGCTGTTTCTTGGGATTGTCATAAGGTTACAAATATATATATATATATATATATATATATAATCATGTAGTGAAATAATAATAGTTAATGAATAATAATTATAACTCACTGGGCACTTATTAAAAGAAAACTAAAATGAATACTTTCCAAACACCATCCTATTTAATTTCAAATAAAACCTTATGATACCTATTATAATTTCCATCAGAGAATTATAAGCTGAGTGAAATTATAAGCATGATTTCAGTACAACTCTGACATGTCTTTGCTTTTTAAGAGAAAAATCTGAAGCCATAACCTAGCCTTCCACAGGGCTCAAGCACCACTCTCCCTACCTTCCCAGCTTCCCTCAGTCTCCACACTTCCGTCTTACTGAACTATGAGCTTCTCAGATGTGCCAATCACTGTCGGGTTGGTCATTTCACCTGCTATTTCCTCTTCTCAGAGTGGTCACTTCATGCTCTTCATTATCTATGCTTTCATTCCTTCCAGCCCAATAGACACTTTCTCTCTACAAAGGATTTATCACTGGACTACATGGAATCCATCACCAAAATCATCTGGGATAACACTCCACTTCCACTGCATTGTCCTTAGCTTGATTCTAAATAAACACAAGTCAGTTAATTGACTGTTAAATACCACCACTAAAATGACCTTATTCTATAATTCCATTAGAAGCAAAACATTTTTATTGATTGTCCACTACGTTTGTCAGCAACTAGGAATATAGAAAGTTTTCAGAAATGGAAAAAGGTGATTCAGAAATAAATCAGCAACAGTTAGAAACGTGTAGATGCAGAAGCAAGACAAACAGTTTCTAAGAGAGTGCCTGTCCCACAATAGCACCAAATCAATAATAAGAAACACCTGCAATATTTGCTGTGTGTCGCAGGAAAGAGACACAAGTAGCACAAATGAGCTATTTTGCCTTTTTTTTGAAAGCTATAGCGTATTCCTACAAAATAAACCTAAATCGGGACATTTTTCAATAAAGAAGCTAGTAAGACTCCTCTGTGCTCATTTATCTCTCTATGCCTAAGGCTATAAATATAAAAATGTTTATAATGATATGTCTGAGCTGTCCAGGAAATGTATGTGGTTATGCACATCTATTTATATGTCACTCTATACTTGAGATTTTGAGGCAGATGTTAAATTATATTATTTTATGTTGATTGGGTTTATTACTTTGGGGTAAATATATATTTTAGAAAAGTTTATATTAAAAATTTACATTCAAAATACTCATGCTCAGGAATTGCAATTAATATTTAAAAGCTCTTGTCACACAACTATAAAACTCATCAGACTGCCATTGTTGAGGGATATGATGTTTAATTTTGTGTGTCAACTTGACTGGGACACCAAGTATCCAGTTAAGTGGTTAAATGATATTCTGAATGTGTCTGTGAGGGTGTTTTCAAATGAATTAATAAAGAAAGTACAGTAGATTAGGCTTTCAAATGGAAGCGGGCTTCATCCAATCCATTGGAGACCTGAATAACGCAAAAGGCATGGAAAGGGATAATTCACTCTCTATCTGACTGCTCTTGGGCTGGATCATCAGTCCTCTGTCCTTGAGTTAGACCTGTACTCTAAACCATTGCGAGGGCTCAGCTAGCAGGTGGTAGGTAGACCGCGAGATTTCTCTGCGTTCATCCTTCTGTGAACTGAATCTCTAAAATCTATGTCTGTGTATCTGTCTGTCTATCTAATCTTGTTGGTTCTATTTCTCTGAAGAACCCTGATTAAAACAGGAGACATAAAACTGATTGTCAATCTTCAGAATTTCAGGTGATGAAGAGAAGACAGGCCACTCTGTTTTAAAGACATTGAGGGATATTGTGTGAACTTGTAATGTTTGCCTACACTATGAAAGCACTGATGCAATATTTAATACTGACACTATGAAAGCATTGGATACATTTAATACCGACACTATGAAACCACTAGATATGACATTTAATACCAATATTATGAAAACATTGGATGTAACATTTAAGTCCAACCAAGAAAATTAACCAAGATATACAATAATATAAGTTTTCTATCTTCTAAAGTCCTTTCCACAGTTCAGTCTCCAAGTCTTTTTTTTGGGGGGGGCACAATCCATATCCTCTAATAAGTAGCAGTATTTCATTAGAGATGAGATAAAAATAATTGTTTTGATTTTCCCTTCACTGTAGAAACTCTACTCAGTGGTATTTTAAGTAATATACATTTAAAATGAAATAATTCATAAACTAACCAGTTGACAATGCCAAGAGTTATTAAAATGATCTCTTGCAAGGCAAAGAAAGAGAATACATGACAATCTAGCTACTTACAGATATCTACCCATATTCTGGTGAGAAAACTCACTACAAACAAAAATCCACATTCAATTTTAAAAAGTATTACTCATTTAATATAACTTTGTATTTGTTATACTAAAATGTCATTGAAGAGTTCAGTCTTTATGTCTTTGGGGGAATATTGTCTGTCGTTCTTTTGTAATGGTTCTGTCTATTATTGGTATCAAGGTAATGCTGGGCTTATAAAATGATTTGGAAAGAATTTCATCCTCTTGAGTTATCTTAATTGTTTTAAAGAATGCATAGGTGAAGCCATTCTTAGTTTTCTTTATTAAAGACTGCTAATTGAAAATCCCAACTATTTGGCACAAGAGTATTTATTTTACCTGTTGCTTCATGAGTCGGTTTTAGTTACTTGTGTCTGGGGAATTTGCCAACAATTTCAACGAAGTTATTAAACTAACAGTGTAGAATTGCTCATATTATTTTCTCATCAGTTTTTAATGACTTCAGTGATTCTTTCCATCTAGTTCTAATAGTGGTTAAATGCAACCTCTCTTTGTTGATATTTCTATTTCTTTCCCTTTGTAATTGGGTTCATGCGCTTTATTCATCTCTTCAAAGACATACTTTGGTTTCAGTGATAGTCTTTTGCAGTATTGTTGTTGTTTATTACATTAATTTTTGTTTTTTGTTTTATTTTGGTACCAGAAGTTGAACTCAGAGCCTCACACTTATCAGGCAGGTGCTGTGCCACTGAGCTACACCCCCGGCCGTATTTCTGTTATTACATTTATTATTTTCTAACTTCTGCTTCCTTTTGCTTTCATTTGCTTCCTTGTTTCAACACTTTTCTTCTCTAAATGTATTATGCTACAGATTGCTCTCAAATCACTGTACTGGTAGCTTACCACAAATTTTTAAACTGTATTTCTACTTTTTATAATTTAAAATATTTTCCAATTTGTCTCATGACTTCCTTAAAAAAGGAGTAAATTCATGCTATAATTTCACGAAGGTAGGAGTTACAATGTCTCATTGTTACTCACTAGTAGTTCACTTTAATCATAAATCCAAATAATACCCTCTATCTTTTTGGTAATCTTAATATTCAAATCTTTTTCGACTCACTAGGTGATCTTGTTGGAAACTCTATATGTAACATGGAATCATGTTGGATTTTTATTGTGCAGAGTATCATTTGAACAACAGTTTCTTCTTTCACCAGGCAGAGGCATGAATCGGGCCTGCCTCTACTTCACAAGTACAAAAGATATTTTAAAAAACAATGGAAAATAGACCAATATTTCAGTCACTCTCCTCTCTGGACTTTGATTCTTTTCCACAGTCAGCCTATTTTTTTTTTATTTTTTATCAAGAATTCTCAGCCAGTTACTTTCTTGCTGGCACTACATCACTCTTTCCAAACTGGAAAGATGATTTAAATAAAATTCATGGCAGAAAATCAAGATTATTTTCTGAGTATCAGTTATTAATCAGACCTGTATTAGTTTTATCTTATTTATCCTGAACAAGAAACAGTTAGGTTATTAATTACTATTCCCATTTTTCAGGTGCTGATGTGACTATAAATTATGTAAGCTGACCGAGCACCTTCTAGTAAAATTAAAAATTTGAATTTGAGGTTGAGTAGCCCAGTGTCTATATTCTTTCCAACATTCACAGGTTTTGGAAAAGCTTCAATACTCACTCTTTCACCAGCCTCATCTTCATCAGAATATAATCTTAAACCAGCTGATATCTCTGAGTTGGTGTGTTTAAAGTCTATATAAAAAGTGTTTTCAAAGTCATTACTTGAAAATAGTTAGAAACTTCATAGTTAAGTAACTAGTTTTCATTTGAAAATACTCATTTGCATATTGTAAGTCAAAGCTAACTTATCTATAACAATTTCAGGATCATGTTTCCTCAAAGATATCTCATTAGCACCTTAATAATGAAATATGGGAAACAGTAAGAAACAGTGAAAAAATGTAATTTTAAAATGATATTCAAGCCAGGTGTGGCAGTGCATGCCTGTAATCCCAGCATTTGGGAGGCTGAGGCAGAAGGATTGCCGTGATTTCTAGGCTAGCTTGAACTGCAAAGTGAGTTCAAGGCCAGCAAAAACTGTAGAGTGAGATCGTATCACAAAAAATGAGATTTATTAATTACATGCATAATTTACCTGTCTGATAAGCTAATAGAAACTTATATAAATATAAACTTATATAAATAAAGGTCTTTAGCATTTAAATATGCTAAAACATAATTTCATAATGATGTTTCATATTTTGTGAAGCAGACTCGTGATATGTTTAATCATGTTTTTTCTTCTTTACACAAGTAGGTTAATATTTTATCTAAAATAATAGCTCACACTTAGGTTTTATTCTATATGCTCAATATTTTACCCAGTGAATAATGTTATATGTCTCTATGAGTTTTAATCATTTTTAGTGGATCATCAGTTAGTAATATTTACTGAAAAATCATTTCTCTGTGATAAACTGGCTTGGTGACTCAGTCAAGGAACTTGTTATGAACATACTTCAACTTCCAAATTATGGCTCCAACTACAGAGAAATATTTTATAAAGTAAGCAGTAACTATTTTATATGTTTACTTTTAAAATTTGAATCATCCTGAAGTATGTTTGTTTAAATTGCTTTCACGAAAATATTCTCATTTTGTTTGTACTGAGATTAAGAAAAACATGTGATATACTTCAGGCTCTGATTCATAAGGGTGGAATGTCAGGAAGTTATGTCTAGTATCTGCTTATTAGAAGTCCAGTATACCCACAAGACACACTTCCACAAACACTGAACCCAAGAAGCACTGTTCTTATTAAATTGGGCTGCATGAATAATACAGAAGTCATGAATTTAGATTATCGATGGTATTCCACAAGAATGGGAGGATTTCAGTTTTTAAAATATAGCCCCCCTTTATATCTAGAAAATGAAGTTATTAAGTTGTAAATCAGAGCCATGCCAGAGTTTCAAGCGACTAGTGATCCTCAAACCACTCTAAGGTATTTCAGAAACACTGTTCTATATTTTAGCTCCTCTGAAAAGAATGTTACATTTATTTTTTTTTCAAGACACTGAAAGGTTTCAAATGGTTTGTTTGGAATTTTCTTATTTTTATAAACAGTAAAAATGAAATATGTAGCAGGTGGCAGAATAAGCACCTGACCTAGAATATGTGAGTAGATGGATTCATGATTACCATCAAGCCCTGTAATTTAACTCAGCTTCAGGGCAAAGTATGCTTTTTTAATGATGTTCCCTAACTTAAACAATTTTTTCTCAACCTGTCAATGTTCCAGCTATGCATTTGGCTGTTTTGATACTGAAATGCTGCAAGATTCTGTGAGCTGCATTTATATGAAGTCACCGGTACAAATGTTACAGACATTGTTCATACTGGTAACCCTGCCTGCAGCTCTCTTTGTTTCGATTTTCTGTCTTGTTTACACACATCGCTCATCAGGTTAATTAAATGTGGGTTCTGAAAAATTAAGGCAGGCAGGTCTTATGGTTGGAGCAACATGGGTTCTAATTACCCCCTTTTCTATGCTTGCAAAGGGGTCAATGCAACCTTTGGTGTGTCATATTATCTCACAAAGCCTCAGATTTCCAAGTTCTAAGTTCTGCCAAGATTCAGTATCCTGAGTATGTATCCAAAATCCATCAAACTTCAAATCTGAGTTTCTTATAATCCTAGAGTCCCAAATATCTGAATGCATCATTCATAAGTATTCTGGCTACTTACTGACCAGACGTAGGTCAAACACTATGAATTTGCAGCAATCATTTGGATTCTGTAGACGTTTCTTGTTCTTTGTGGTGGAGCGGAATCTTCATGAGATCCAGACAAATTTTTGAGAGGCTTCCTTTTTCTGGGGTCCAGAGAGACTCTTCTTTCACCATATTTCAAGATTTAAGCGACTGTCAGAGAAAACACTATTTTACAACTCAATATATACAACCTGTACCCGAGAGACGGGCACATTGCCTGCTTCACGACAGTGTCACGCGTGGATTAAAACACCCTCACTGCATGGCTTCACTCCCCAGCTTCCTACTCTGTAACTAGCCGTAGAATATTCTTTCACGCTGTTTGCAGAGATCCCTTGACTTGGGTATGGTTTTTCATTTGCTTAAGACATTACTCCAAACTAGTTTGCCTTTTCTTATCCATTTCAGGTATTGTGCATTTTTGCATGAAACTTTCACATAAGTGACACACATCCTCCCCCCACTTCCACTGAATTGTGTCTCCAATTTATCTCAACAAATTACCCTGATGTCTTTTACATATACTTTGAGATTAGAAAGAAATATTAATGAATTCTACTAAAGAAAAGCTGGTATTAATCATCGCACTCCCAGATCACCATGTGGCTGTGAAGCGTCATACATCAGGAAGGTGGGTATGAAATTATAAGCAATTACAATTCTCAGAACAAAGCTGGTCCAGAAATCAATTTCACTCATTAAATCCATTAATGCTTAGGATCCACAAATGACAACAGCTGAAATTAGATGTTAATCAATATATATATAAATTATGGGTACATTATTCACATAAAACAAGTCATGAAAAAGACTAGCGTAAATATCAGAAAATTAGGTTCCTGTGTATATTTATCATTTCTCTATTTGTACCCTTAACTTTCTTTAGTATTTAAGCAACCTGACTTATCCTGTACAGCAGGAAAAAGAAAACACGAGTTCCAAATGCAGTTTCATAAATTCTCTATACTCTGTTGACCTCCTACAAACTGGAATGGAGTACTCATACTTATCTTGTGATGCAGGATGAAAAGTAAAGAAGTATTGTAACAGCTCTTGGGTCGAAATTCATGAAAACAAAATCTTTCTTTATCTAGGAAATTTTTGTCTAGAACAACTGTCACATGAAGGTAAAGGATGGAGAATATGTTAATTAAAGAACATCAAAATAAATCATGACTATTTTACTTGTTCTAGCTCTAAAGCAAAATACTGATTACGTGTTTTTCTTTGGAATTTTTAAACATTGAGTTAAAAGTTGGAAGAATAAAAAGTGCTGTTTTAAACTGTTGCACATATTATCATCATATAAATCTTGCACTTATCTTCACTTAAATCCAAAATTCAGTTGTAATACAGTAGCGAATAATTGAAGTACTTACTAATATGGAACATAAAAGACATGCGTTATAGCTAAGGAGTCATAGTCAGAGGCAAGGGATGGGGAAGCAAAAGTACCTTGAAGACAACTATGAGCACATTAATTTTGGAGTAGGAAATGAGGCGCTCTCTCTCTCTCTCTCTCTCTCTCTCTCTCTCTCTCTCTCTCTCTCATATTTGTGTGTGCACACTAAAGGCAAAGGAAAGACAAAAAGTAGAAACTGTGCATTTTATGTTAGGTGATCCCTCTCCCTCTTACCTTATAGAAAGTTATACAGTGATATACAGCAGAAAGCATCTTGATTTGCATTAAAAGACTTAAATATTTAGGCATAGCACTGGCAGTATATAGTTGTGAGACTTTGGTAAAAGATCCTTAATTAATGCTTTTGACCTGTCCCCATTTAGATTTGGATTTCTCATTTCTCTGAAATGTTAAAATATAGAAGTTGTCATTGATGTATTTCAATAACAAAATAAATTCCAAAATCTGAAAATCAATGATTTTTCCTGGAGCCACCAGTAAACTGAGATCACAACACAAACTGCCACATTGAAATCAGGAGGGATAGGAGAAGCCAGAGTCACAGCCCAGGAAACAGTATCCAGAGCAGAAGCTGCTAGAAGCTTAAATTGAGAATATATAAGATATTAATGGGAGTCACAGGTTTGAAGGTCTACAAACTTCAGCTTCTCACTGGGAAAGTAGAAAAAATTTTCCAACAGTTCTATCAAGAAAGAAGAAGAGCGATCATTGTAAAATATGTCTGGGGCCACCTTCATTATACCAGAGCCCATCGTCTAGTCACATACTTTCCCAAGGGAAAGAAACATATTACTTCTAAAATATCTTCCTCCAACCTCTACAGCTCTTCTATAGCTGCTAAGTCAGCTTCCCCATTGCTGAGACACAATACCAATACCCTCAAGTAAAGGAAGATTGGCTAATTTACTTATATTTTCAGTCTATGCTGGCTATGAGGTAGAAATATCATAGTAGAAAGGTATGGCAGAGTACAATTGCTAAGCCCATGGAACTTGGGAAGCAGAGCAGGGGAAGAATGCCAGTGAGGATGGAACAAGGGACCACAAATAGTGTCCATAGTCACATCTCCAATACCCACCCAGATATAGGCAGCAATGTGCTTTAACTAATCTACTACACATTTCTTAATCCAATGAAGTTTACAAATCAGGATTAATGATCAAGGGTACACATAAAACAGGTTCAAGATTTCAGGGTTCTTCTTTGGAAAGACTACATTCAAGGAAATGAGAGATGGAGGAAATGAAAATTTTACCTTTAGAAGAGTACTTAGAAGGTCAAGGTCCAGACATAAAGATTCCCTAAAGCAAAATAACCTCCAAAACAGTACCCTGCAAAACTATCTCTCCAAAGTAACGGAGAAACAAGATGCTTCCATAACAAAGAGGGATTGGGAGTTCATGACCACCAATCCAACCCTACAAAAAATACTGAAGGACATTTAAGAGAAAGAGATATAAGACCATGGTTTCAGGAACAGCAGCAGAGGGGGTTCACTAAACTGGGCAGACATTGGAATGAAGGGGAAAAGTAGACAACCAATGGCAGAAAAATAGCATGACAAAGATGAGGCAGAGAAGGTTGGCCATAATTGTTAACATGGACGGCCTCGATACACTAATAAAAAGAAACACAGGCAGAGTGGATCAGGAGCTAGAGTCCATCAAGATGTTCTATATAAAAAATATAATTAACCTGAAAGAGGGTTTATGGATTGAAAGTCACAGATGAGAAAATAATGCTCTATGAAACAGGGAACCAGAAAAAAGTGGGGATAGCTCGCCCATCAGCTGCAGATTGGTTGGAAAGATATCACACTTATGGAGAACTACTGGAGAACTACTCAGCTGTAAGGAAGGAAAAGTTTATGGCTTTTGTAGGTAAATAGATACAACTTGAGATCATGCTCAGGGGTAAAAAGGTTCAGAATCAATTAGGTAAATAGCAGGTTACCTCCCTAACCTAAAAACTAAAGGAGTTAGTGGGATACAAAATGTACAATGCACCCTGGGAAATTGAAAGGGGAAGAATTGTCTAAAAAGGGAAGGCAGAGGACATTGATAATCTTGTATAATGATTTGAAACCCATATTGTTTTCATTGCTCTGTGTAGTTTGGTTATATTCTGTTCCAGTTTATCTACTTGTACTGGATTTGATGGCATGAACAGCTATTCCAAAAATAGCAGGATATACTATGGTAACCATTTTTTATTTCCTATTAACTTAATTTGAAGCCCTGTATTGCTTTCACTGTCTTGTTGTGACAGATTTTATTGGAATCTGTTTTGTTTGATAGTATCAAGTCTAAGTGTACAGGCAGCTACTTTGAAAACAATAAGATTTACTATTATACCCATTCTGGTTTGACTGCTATCTCCTTTTGAAGTACTATAATGTCTCCAATGTTTTGTTCAATTTTATTATGCCTGATGATATGGGCAATTCTATTGAGGATAACAAGAGACATTATGGTAACCATTGTTGATCACTTTGTATTTTGGTGTTGTCATGTACTATGACATGTACTATGCCCATCATTTTGTTTTGACTGACCCCATTTTGTTTTCTCTCATTTGGGTTTATTCTCTTCAAAATAAATATTAATTAATTAATTAATTAATTAAAAAAGAATATGAAGAGGAAAACTGATTCTGAAGTTAGTTATTTTGCTTTACTTGAACAATGATACTCAAATTTGCAAACATAATTTTTATTTCTTTTTTTTAAGAGAAAAAAAGCAAAACAGAAAAAAGGGTAGAAATAATACAGAATTTCAAAAAAAAATTAAGAAATCACTACTTGATAAATTACATATTGTCTTCTTAGAAATAGTTGTACATGTTATAAAATTCAGGCATACAAAGTGAACAAATAGTGAGGCTGTAAACAGTTCTGTTCAACGATCCAACAAAAACTTGGTAATATAGTTATCAATCCCACACACTTAAACATGCATGTTGTTATATCCTTTAGCTATTTTCTTTTCCTCCTTTTGCTTTTTAAGTACATATCTGTTTCTTATATCATGTTTCAGCTTGCTCAGTACCTTATTGATCTGTTTTGTTGTTGTTGTTTCCTTTTAATCACCTTATATAATTATGTTGTTTTGTTTTTGAGTTTCTCGTCATCCATGTCACATAGATCAGCTTTGATGGAGTTGGGAGTTTTTGGAAGTACTTTGTTACTTTGTTTTCTCATGTTCTATTGTTTTATTTTATTTAATTTTCATTAACTTGGAGGTAGTAATATACAACAAAACAGGATAGAATAAAGCCAATTGAGACAGTATAGTAAAAGTGGCACAGAACATCACAGCAGGTCACCAGGACAATAATAGGCACCATTGTATATCTCGTTATCTTCAAAATAGTTGTTCTTCTATTAGGTACAGCAAAATCAAAAGAAATATACAACATTATAGAACACATCAACACAGAGTATTGAATACAGCAACACCGTTAATCAGGACAAAGCAAAACGGCAATAAAAATATCTGCCTTCAGAGATAGTAGAAGGAAACTCCCCTTACTTGCTGTACCACCTATGGTCATGGTCAACCCCCAAGAGATACCCAGATCTCTGGATCCCGATTGTTGGGGGGTGGCTATTGTATGTTTGATTCTAAGCCCGCACCACAGTAGGCAGCAGGCTGGTTACTGGTTGGCTCAACGCCCTAACTTCCAACATGGCACGGATCTCAGGAAACACTGTTACTTCTTGTTTCCCTGCCCTGGGGTGACCGCGGCTTGCCAGACCACAGTCACTTACCAAGGTGGTAGGCTGGTTACTGGTTGGCTCAGCACCCTAAGTTCCAACATGACACTGCAAACATAATTTTATAATGTCTATTTTATGCAACTTCTACAAATGTATATTTTTGCATGCTATGAGGATAATAGATAAATACTATCTGGAATTTAAATTCAGAATATTTCACTGTCATTTAAAGAGAAATTTCTGTGAATTCATTCCTTAAGTTTGACATGAAAATGAAGTATTGGGGGGAAAAACCTTTTTATTCTCATAAATCTAAGCCTAAATACATCTTTTAGGGAAATGTAGGTGGAACACCAAGGCACATGGTTTGAACCTTCTTGGTGTAGATATATACTATCACAAATTTGCTTACAGTATGTGAACATAAAACAATGTTATATATTGAAATTATACTTGAATACAATTGCTATTTAAAACAATATATAATATTCAAACAATTATAAGACTCTCATTGCAAAATTTTAATGAAGTTTTATTCTAAAATGCCAAAAATACTTATTTTTGGTATTTTTTTATTCTCTCCTTAAAAGATGTGTAATAGAAACATCAATATATTAAGAGATAAAATACCTCATTTAGATATTCATGGTTGTTAGCTTTCCACTGCTGGGAACAAAATATCTGAAATAAACAATGCATAAGAGAGAAAATTTTATTTTTGATTCATTGTCTCAGAGGACACAGTCCATGGTTGGTTGGTCCATTGCTTTCCATCCCAGTAGAGACAGTATATCATGATGAGGAGGGAATGGGTAGAAAGGAAATGCTACTTATCCCATGATGATCAGGAAAGAAAAAAGAGAAGCCAGAGTCCAATAGCCTCTTCAGAGACCTAATCCAATGACCTCATTTCCTTTCACTGGGACTCATCTTCTAAATGTTCTGAAATGAGCCCTGAACAATGAAAATTTTGAAGTTAAAATTTGTTCTGTTAGAATTAAGCAGCTTCCCAAACTTTCTTTTGCAGAGCACATAACCAGAATCCCCACTTCTCCTCCTTCCAAAGGATGTGACAGAATGTGTAGTTGCCAGGCCCAGGAGGGCCCTCTAGTCTTTATTGTGATCTTGTATCTCATGAGCACAGTCTCTGTCTTGGTTACTTTTCTGTCATTGCTGAGACAAAATACCTGATGCCCAAGATTAAAGATGGAAAGGTTTATTTAGCTTACCGTTTGGGGAGGTTTCAGTCCAAACCCAGTTGACTCCAATGCAGGATGATGTGGCTAAAGGATAACCATTCATGGTGGCTGCAAATGACAAGAGGGAAAAAGGCAAAAAGGGGAAAGCATGCCTTCTGCCCTCTCTTTTATTGTATGTGAGCTACCTCCCCCTCGGCAGATGCAGTACTCACACTGCCAATCCCAGCACCAGACAATGAACCAATCACAAACACTGGACTCAGCCACCTCGAAGCTGCATGAAGCTTTGGAGGAGCACCTGAATACAAGCCTTAACAATCTCTACTGCCCACATCCCTATCAGCATTCTGGTCCCCTGAGCTCCAAACAGAATCACTGTTTTATTCTCTGCTTATAATTTTATAAGTTTTTATAAACTTGTGCAAAATCCTTCTGCAAATCAATTTCAAAGGCACCCAAACTACACTGTCACGTATAGTCACAGCATAAAACACTGCACTCAATAACAATTTCCTTTGTTAACCTTTTATCTCTACTACAAAACACCCGAAATAAACAAGTCATAAGGAGGAAAAGCTTATTTGGCTCACAGTTGGAAAGGCTTTGATTCATAATCAGTTGTTCCATTGTTTTAGAGCAGGTGGCAGTGCCACACCTAATGGCAGGGGTGTGGTGGCTAACAGATGCTTACATGGTAGGACCAGGAGACTACAAAAGAGTGAGGAAGTTGGTGGGGTTCAGTATCCTCTTCAAAGGTGTGACCAGAAAGCAATAACTAATCTTACTTCTATTAGGTGCCATTTCTAAGTGTTCCACCATTCAAATAGTTCCACAGATTGTTGTATAAGCCTTATGGGTACCATTAAGATCCAAAGCACAACTTCATTGGCTTTTATTGTTGTTGTTGTTGTTGTTGTTGTTGTTGTTGTTGTTATTGTAGTTTTTTTTGTTTGTTTTTAAAACAGGGTCTCACTATATAGTTCAAACTCACACCAGTCCTCCTGCCTCAACCTCCCAAGTTCTGGGATTACAGACATGCACCACCATGCCTGGTCAAACCACAAATTTGGATTAATCTTTTCCATAAATCTATTTTCTTAAACTCATAAAATCCATCATGCTATCAGAATAAATTTAACATTTACTTTTATAACATCCTGAGAAATATACTCTCACAATATAGTTAATATTGACAAAATAAATATGTTTCACAAATGCTCACAGTACCCGAAGGTGAAACAAAACCACTGATTATCACTGCATACGTAAAACAATCAATACACTGTCTTTCTGGTTCAACAGTTAGAAATATATTGATTTAGGTGTTCTCTTTCTCCCAAGTTCCTTAATAGACTTTCTTAAGAATAACGAAGTGTTTCTGGTCTCTTTAAAACTAGACCTTCAAATTATTCATTTGCTTCTCATTTGCTGGCCCTGTGGTGCATAATTTCTTTGCACTTTCCCTTACAGTTCTGACAGCTCCATCAAGATTCTTGTTCAAGATCAGAAATAAAAGGCTTAGAAACACCATTATATTGTCAGAGCCCACACAAAGAAAGGTAGAAAAGAGTGAACTTGTGAATGATAGAAATGCCAGTGGGACTCTTGTTTCTGACCTAGAATTTGAAAGCAGTATCAAATTTTTTTTTTACCCTTCAAACCTGTTTTCCCCTTGAGAAGAAAAATCACAAACATAAGGTTAGATGAATTTACTTTTCAGTAGTAGATTAAAACAGACAATTCCTAATGTAAAATATTCTAAAGAACATGATACTACTGGATATCGGCTTAGATAGTAGCCCCAGGCTTAAACCTATTTTTCTTTACAATGGACAATGATTTTGTTTTGTCACAAAGACAAACTAAAATATAAATGTTAACACCAAGAGGAATTTTGGCATTCTACAGTAAGCATAAAAAACACATATATTAACAAGAATATAACAATAAAAATAGGTAGTGATTTCTTTGGACTATGGCTAGAATTTTTGGATTAAAAAATATAGTGTTCAAGTTTACTATATATCAAATTGTTTACCAAACTGTCCCTTTTATTCTTCCAGTTTAATGGCTTAGTAATAATTCTCACTAAGGAGAAATTATGAACAAAGCTTCTATGCAGAATATTATACAAATTTTAATGTGGACATGTTTCAACTCAGGTAAACAAGTAAGATATGATGGATCATATAGTAAAACTGCTTACAGCTTTGCAAAACCCTGTCAAATTTTCTTCCAAATTGGTCATACAATTTTGCATTCTCCCTAATAATAAATGGGAATTCCTCTTGTTCTGCATTCTTGCAAGCCTACAATATTTTTTGTATGTATTGTTATTTGTTTTGGTTGTTTGATATTCTAATTGCTCTGTAGTATCATGATATGAAATAGTTGTTTTAACTCGCAATTCATTAATGACATGATACTGAGTATTTTTTCATATACTTGTATAGAACTGTGATGATCATTGTTGTCAAATTAATTGGCTTCAGATATGCCTTGCAAATTAGTAAAGCATATTTCTGGTTGATTCTATATGGGACATTGGGGTATAACCTTAGGAACTATATCTTCTGCTGTTTAGAGCCTCTTTGGCGCTCTGATTCCTGAATGGTATAAATTGAGCAAATTTTTCCCCTGGGTCCTTCCACTGTAATGTTTGAGCCTTGAAGCAAGTGGACCATGGACTAAGACCTCTGAAACAATGAGCAAAACTAAAAATCTTCTTTAAACAGTTTATGTTATTTTTTTCCATCCACAAAAGGCTGACTAATACATATGCTATCTATATTCATTTTTATAGATGTCTATTTAAATATTTATAATTGGGTTATCTTATTAAAGCTGAGTTCCTTCTGTATTTTGGATATGAATTATTTATGAGTTGCATATTTTTCAACTTCTTCCAATCTGCAGTTTGTCATTTTTTTCTCATTTGTCTTTCATAGCTCACGTTTTATTTATTTATCTATTTATTTTAATTTTTAGTAGAGGTCAAACTCACAAATTTCTCTTCTGTAGACAGTGCTTCTCCTGTTGTAAAACAGTCATCAGCCTTCACCCCCAGGAAGTCTCCCAGAAAGCAGCATCACGGCCTGTCTCTTTGGGACCCGAGCCTCTAGGACCCCCAGAGTGGCCTGGGCTGTTTGGATCGAAAGTTTGCACAGACCTGCATCTCAGCGTGACTGTTTGGGACTGGTAGGCCTGCCCTCCATCCACAGGGAACTGCCTGGAGACCGGCATCGGGGCCAGGTCTGTTTGGGACCATAGCCCCGACCTTCACCCCCAGGAAGTCTCCCAGAAAGCAGCATCGGGGCCTGTCTCTTTGGGACCCAAGCCTCTCGGACCAGCAGAGTGGCCCAGGTTGTTTGGATTGGGAATATTGTGGAGACTGGCATCTTGGCCAGGTCTGTTTGGGACCAGGAACTTTTCAGAAACCAACATTTTGGCCTGACTCTTTGGGACCTGTAGGCTCTTCACTCACAGGGAACCTCCTGGAGACCTGCCTGGGACAAAGCACAGTGGCCTGGCCTGCCTGAGATTCCACAGGCTCTGGGGTGGCCACACCCAGCATTTGCCTTAAAACTTAGGGAGCCAGGAGGCCACAGAGCGGAGTTAGGACCCTGTGAGGAAGCCAAGAGCCTGTGGGGGAGCCACTGCCCCTCCAGGAACTGAGGGTGTAACAGGTAATTCGACACACATGCAGAGAAAGCTTTAGAACAATGCTCAAAGTAAGGAAATATAGAAAAATGACAAAAGGAAAGACCAAAAGGCAGGCTCAAAGTCCTAGCCCTCTCCAAGAAAGCTTAGAAGCTGTGTACATAGAAGAAAAAAGAAGCCATGCACCTGAAATGTCTGAAATGATATCAAATGAAATAAATATGCAAATAGGGAAAGCTATGAAGAAATTCAAACCAGAAATACTTGCCCAGGTAAAAGAAGAATTGATAAAAACAGTGAAAGAAATAGTGAACGCATCTAGTGAAAACACAGCTAAAAAATTAGAGGAACAAAACAAACACATAGAATCCCTCAAAGAACAATATAAGAAACAAACAGAATGCATAAAGCAGATTCAAAGAGATATACAGGAAATCAAAAATTCTATTGAAAGCTGTAAAAACTGCCTCCATGAAAGTGAAGATAGAATTTCAGACCTCAAAGATAAGATTGCAGCCAGTGAGGAGGAAAGACAAGATCTTTTAAAAATAATAAAGAATCAGGAAATAACAATTCAACACCTGCAAGATGATGCCAAGAAAAATAACACAAGATTAATAGGGATAAATGAAAAAGAAGGGGACAGCCCAAATGATATCAAGAGGATATTTACAGAAGTAATAGCTGAGAACTTCCCAAACATGAGAAGAGAAACAGACATCTGGATAAGTGAAGCATATAGAACTCCAAACAGCCATAACCAAAATAAAACTACATCCAGACACATAATAATCACCATCCCAGAAATCCAACATAAGAATAGAATACTAAAAACTGTTAGAGAGAAAAGAGAGATCACCTATAAAGGAAAACCTATCAGAATCACGG